>JAAGAY010001017.1:0-31996 GCA_011801015.1 Ardeotis arabs
TTACAGGAGAGGATTCCTCTGGTGCTGTGGGGATATTCACAAATGCAACTCTAAATTAAAAACACTTGCATAAATAACTCTAGACTTGATTTTGGCGATCCACGGGTGATTGCTCTATGTTGGGGCAGCCAGCGCACTGGAGATAAATGGAAGGATTTATTCACTTTGCCTTGAGGGGAGTGGGTGAGATTTTTCTTTTTTTCTTTTTTTTTTTCCAAAGGTTTTACTGAGTGTTTGGCTTAGTTATGTGTATTAACTATTGGCCAGTACTTAGGCAATGCCAGTCTGCCCTGCCCAGTGTATGATATGTATGGTATTATGTTCAGAGAGAGTGTTATGTGCAAAGGCAGCAAGCTTTCTGCTGCCTCATTTGAAAAAAAAAATGTGATTTAAATTCTCAGCTAAGGTCTTCCTGCTTCATTGCTGCTTTCTTGAAAATGACTGCTCAGGATGCTCACAGAAAGTAGGTTTCATGCTCAGATAATATCACTAACTGCCACGATGGCTGACCCAGATACAGGGCTTACAAGGGGCATGGGAAGATTGCCCAGTGCTCTCTGGTTTGCTCACCTGTGCAAGGGAAGGATTTGTTTTGCACATGTGCAGTTATTAGGTCCAGTCAGATATGTCCTAAGGAAGGGAGAAAGAAAAGCTGTGGTTATGATCTGACTTTGTTGATTGATCTATTTAAGAGCTTTCAGTTGTGTCCCAGACATGTGATATGTACTTTTGTTAAGAAAGGTACCTGATTTGAGTACAAAGCACAGTGAAAATACATCTGTTTCTAGTTAGCTTGAAAATCCTGCCTTTAGTGTAGTACATAGTAAAAAAAATTGAGTTTAGGGTGTATATTAATGAGCAAGTCCATCTCAGAAATTTGATTGCATTTCTTGGAGGAAAATCTAATGAGGTAGTGTTAAAAAAAAAAACAACAAAAAACAAACAAACAAAAAAACCCAAACCAAAACAAACAAAAAAAAACCAAACAAAAAAACCCTCCAAAAATTCAAAACCCAGACCAACAGGAAGGAAGATTGGTTGACTTTACTCTTCTTGCTCTGTCTAGAGGCTGCCAAGTGTGAGTCATGGCACCCATGAAGTTGGGTGCATTGCATTTGAAAATTAAGCTGCTGTCAGGCAAACCATGCCCTAGCTTGGAGCTAACAAACTTCTGCTAAGCGTTCATACAACACCCGATTTAAAACTGAACAGTCTTTCAAGACATAACAGTACAGAAGGCATAATACAAGGACTTGAGATGAGCTCCATGAATGTACTGCAGTCAGACACAGAAAAGGGAGAGAAAAAGGACACCATTCCACTATCTGTGTTTCTTCTTTTACAAAACATGTTTGGAATCTGCATCTTGCAGTTTCCCCTGGCAACTCTCTGCTATCACAGAATACAATGTCCCAAGGCTACACTCCATTATACTGCACCATCTTTTCCTTTTCTCTTTAATGAAGCTTTAAATAAGCTTTAATAAAGCTTTAATGAAGCCCATCAAATCTACACAAGTACCCTATTTACTGTACAGAGATTACATCAGAAGAAACCATGTTGGCTTCCTGTTAGTGCCTGATGATGGGCAAATGGTCAGGACAGTTGCTGTTCAGCCTGCTAAGGGATGGCATGTATTTCTGCCTTGCCTAATTCCAGCCAGTCAGATGTTTCCTGTTGTGAAAAACTATACTAACAAATGACTAACTTCTGGTGTTTTAAGGGGAATAGTATATATTGAGAATAAATTGAAAAAGAGCATTGGAATGTGATTTTCTGTAGATGTTTATGATCAGTTTATTTTAATGTGTACTTACGGATAGGTAAAGCAGAATTCAGGTGAAATATTCAATCTTTTAAATATGTATGACTGATCAATTGCACAGCAGTAGCTTTTCTTAGCTGATTCAGAGCTGAATTTGTACACTGTTTTTTTTCATAAGCTTTTCTCCAAGAATTTTCGCTTGCTCCTTTTTCCTTGTAACTCATCATGTGGTAAGGAATGCAGTAAGCACTAGTATGCAGAATGGTAGAGATAATCCACAAATATACAAATTGCTGGGTGCACACAGATAAAAGGAATTGGCATTATCACAAGAAAAACAACAAGAACTTACTTCTTTCTGAGATCTTAATGCTGCCGTTGAAGGCAGTAAGA
Source organism: Ardeotis arabs (assembly GCA_011801015.1). Lineage (NCBI taxonomy): Eukaryota > Metazoa > Chordata > Aves > Otidiformes > Otididae > Ardeotis > Ardeotis arabs. Next base: position 2,159 of record JAAGAY010001017.1, read on the forward strand.
ATATAGCTGTTTCTGTGTGCACGCATATTCTCTCTATTTCTGAGCCAGTAGTTCCTTAAGAATGTTCTTACACTGAGAGATTATTAGGACATCATGATAACTCCTACGCACACTCTTTGCCTAACTTCTGCATGTACTTTCAAAGGCTCTAGCTTTACATCTAAGTAAACCATAGTTAGTGTGTGACAGTTTTTGGCTCTTTATAAAGGATATCACTGATTTTGTTCACTTGTCACTTAACTAAGAGGAAGGCTGGATCCATCAGTCAAATCTCTACAGAGTACCATTAAAGAAAATAACTGTTGTTTAAGCCTCATTTGCAGTGTAGAATTCAACCTGAAGTAATGTCATCTAACAAAAATCTAACTGGATAATTAAAATTTTTTAAAAAAATTAAAAAATCTCCTGCTTCTTCTTTTCCTGACACTGAACTGAATTGAATAAGTGAAATAAAAATCATTCTTATGACTTCATGCTTGAGAAATTGCCTGTTAAGTCATGATATTGCCCACACACCTCTGATTTTGCTCTTGCAGCTCAGGGAAAGAAAGATAATTCTATGAAGAAAACTTAAAGGAAATTTCTTTAATACATATGTCAGCAGCAAATAATTGCTTCATATTAGTATAGTGAATAGTTTTCAAGATTTATCAAAATACATATCCACTCCTGATATAAGTTTCTAGGCAGAGGCCTCCCCCAGCCTCCCTGGAAATTTCCGGCTGGATGTAGCAGCAGGTGAATTGAAGAGAACCTTGGTACATCAGTCGCAGTGCTGTGCTGAACTTCTGCTGTGCTCTGCTGATCAGAAACTGCTGAGGAGCTACAGGAGGAGGGAGACCTTCAGGCCTGTTTGGAAGAACTGGAATAGAAAATTATTCTCTTTTAGCCTAAGGGGAGGACTCAGTAAGGTTTTGTTGGAGCATGTCAAGGAAGATTCTTCTTACTGCTGAGTAGGCTCATTTATAGCCAGACTGATGCAAAGTTCCTGGAAGGAGTGAGAGATATAGTGTGCATATCCATTCAATGTCCTGTGTGTTGATCCTTGTGTGCTCTGGTGGCCAAGAAGCCAAATAGCATCCTGGATTGTATCAGAGACAGTGTGGCCAGCAGGAGTAGGGAAGTGATTGTTCCTCTGTACTTGGCACTGTTGAGGCTGTACCTCAAAGACTGTGTTCAGTTTTGGGCCCCTCAGTACAAGAAAGACATTGAGGTGCTGGAGAGTTACCAGAGAAGGGCAACGAAGCTGGTGAAGGGTCTAGAGAACAAGTCTTATGAGGAGTGGCTGAGGGAACTGAGTTGCTCAGGCTGGAGAAAAGGAGGCTGAGGGGAGACCTTATCACTCTCTACAACTACCTGAAAGGAGGTTGTAGCAAGGTGTGTGTTGGTTTCTTTTCCCAAGTAATGAGCAATAGGACAAGAGGAAATGACCTCAAGTTGCGCCAGGGGAAGTTTAGATTGGATATTAGGAAAAATTTATTCATCGTAAGGGTTGTCAAGCATTGGAACAGGCTTCCCAGGGAAGTAGTGGAGTCACCATCCCTGTAGGTATTTAAAAGATGTGTAGATGTGGTGCTTGGGGACATGGTTTAGTGGTGGACTAGGCAGTGCTAGGTTAATGGTTGGACTCAATGATCTTAAAAGCCTTTTCCAACCTAAATGATTCTATGATTCCATGATTCTGTGATCTGTGGTTTACTCTGAAACCAAATTATTGTAAGATTCTTTACAAACTTTATACATAGATTATTTCGCTACCATTGAAATGGAAAAAAAAGTCTGAAATATCTTCCTGGCTGCTCTTATTTAAGGCAGTTTTGACGTAAATGATATGGACTTGCCTCCTTTTCACTTTGTCTCAAGTTTCCTTCCTTTGCACTCCCCTTTAACATTTTCTCCCATCTCTTTCACTGTCCTCTATCCAGACAAGTCAGTGGCTCATATCCTGTTCTTTGAACAATGTTCATTTGCATGACCTCTACCACTCTTGATTACTGTAATGAGTGTCTTTAGTAATTATCATCATCTTGTTCTATTTTTCCAGAGCAATATGCACTTTAGTGAGTTTTAGATTTGTAAAACATGTGTTATACTAGCAAAAGCTTAAATACTTCCTCTTTTCCCAAGTAACACATCTCCAAATAAATCAGTACCTTTATCCAGTGGTCCTGAATAAACTTATGGTTGACCTGAGGGAAGTGACTCAGCTGAACTGAGCACATCAGCCAAAGCGACGCATGTCTTACCATCAAAGTGGTTCACACTTTTGCTGAGCTGATGTATAAGGAATTTCTCTGTGCCTTCCAGCCACTTAATTTCATTACCACTTTTGCTTTACTTTTGTTCTGAAACTATTTTCTGGAAAGCAGTTGTCTACAGCAATGTGGACACATTCTCTGCAAGAACTTCAAAGGAGTCACGGATTCCCCAGCTGAATCCTGCCCCTCTGGAAGACAGCCGCTCCTGCTGAGCTGTGGCTAGTGCCATCATTCAGAAAAACAGCCACTCACTCTATAAGCAGCTGTACAGTGCTGTTCAAAGATCTAAGTGGCTTTAAGACTTACCACAGTAAGTCATAAAGTTCCACTTCAAGTGTTGCATATAAGTCTTGTCTACCTGGATGCATTTCTGTGATTCTCATGTTTAAGCTGGCTCATTCGGCAGCAGCACAAAACACAGGCAAAACCAGTGTGAGCAGCTTGAATCTGTTGTGTTGACATGGCCTCGCACACATCACAACATTTCCTTTCCAAACTCTGTGAACTTGTAAATGCCTCTTTTCTCTAGAATGGGAGCCAGGGAGAACTAGAAAATATTACATTGCTGCTGCAGAAGGAGACAGCAAGCCCCATGTTTGGCAAATTAATGATTTGGAAACCTTGTCTCTGGTTCTTGAGCGACCTCCAGGAATTATTTGTATTTCAGATAGCAGAGGATAGCTCTAATTTCAGATCTATGCAGGAATCATGGGGACTTGACTGGTCAATTCTTCCCACCATACTTTGCTATTTGCCCTAGAAGTCCTTTCCACCCAAATCCATCCCCTGTGGAGCTCTGGATCTGAAGGTGGAAAGGCAATTACAAAGTAGTACAGACAAATGTGATCAGCAGGCCCCAGAGGGCTTGGGAGGTGTCCCACCCATTGTTCTACAATGTGTGGGAAGCCTGGGAAAGCACCACAGCATCTAAAGAGAACCAAGCAGTGGTATGAATAGATACCATTTGGTAGGAGTAGCGGAAGAGTGGCATGGTGAGCTGAAAAGGTGAGATTTTTTCATATAATGGACAAATTCAAGTCCTAGGCTGAGCCAAGCACATGAGCCAGATTTCTCCTCCTCTGCCTACTGATTGCTCTTATTCCTCCTCTCCTTTGTCATTTACTACTACAAGCAAAGACACTTTTATTGTCCCATAAGAGACATAAGAGATTCATTGTGCGCAATGCAACTAAGAAGTTCAAGTACAATACATGAGCACAACTTCTGATACAGGGATGGTGGCAAACCCTGGACAGGTTCTTTTGCTCCTACAGCTCTTTAGTAGAGTAAAGATAAACAACATGCAGCAAACTTCTGAATTCAGCATTGTTTCTTCGACGCATGCTCTTTATTTATCATGCTGTATTCAAGTTCAGCAAGGCAAGTCTCTTGGGCTTTTCATGTTTGGGCAAAAGATGCTTCCTCAGGAGATTTCTAGTGCTTCTACACCAAGTCACAGTGGAAAATCTTTCTCATAAATTTTCAGTCCTAACAAATAATAAACATCTGGTTTTGCTTCACGTTGTGACTAAAACATAAGACCCTGAGTCAGAATTATTTTTTTATACCAACCCAATCTTCAGCTGTCTTCTCTAACATCAGTGTTTCATTCAGTACCACTTCTATCCCTTAATACTAGCTCAAATAGTAATTGAGATTGCTTATTGCCTCTGTCAATGTTTATCTGGTAATTACAAATTAATCTAAGCAAGACAACAGTGAAAACAGAAGGTGCAGATAAAGACACATTGTCATACAAAGTATAACAGCATCTTGTTTTTAAATAACTGTTCCTTCACTCAATGTCAAATATTTTTAAAGGAAGTTCAATTTTGAACTAATTCTCTTTAAATGTGTGCTAACTTTGTAAGAAATTACCCTGCCCTCTCCTGACCTTGAAATTCCAGGAACAGGATGGTGCAGCTTAGTGAAAACTAAACAAGGAGACTTTCACAAAACTGTTTCCATAGGGTAACTAACCAATGTAAAAGGGAATAGGTACTTTCATCCATGTCTAAGATACTGTCCTCTCTTTGGAATATGTAAAGATCACTTGGATTTTTATAATGGCAAATACTAATATTTTGAACAAAAGAAAGAAATACATGGATGTATGTGTTTGTGTGTCTGTGGGTTTACAAGAGCTGCAGTCCAGAGAGGAGTTTGTGTGTAGGTAGGGAAGTCTAAATTGGGATGTCAGAAATAAAAATCACTGTTCACATTAAGAGCTTGGCCAGACTGATTAGACCAAAGTGTGCTTCACAATCCTGATCAGACAACTGGATATCTCAGTGTGGGAGAGTGGCCTGTGATGCTGCTGCTGTTTTAACAAGGCATTGGCTATCAAATCTCTCCTGATCCTCGTTGTGTAGTTGAGTTAATCTCTGAGCATCGTTGAGCTCATCTCCTTCTGCATGCCAGTGCAGGCCACGTGCTTGCTTTTGCCCTTAATCTGGATCATGTTTAGCCTGTTTATGTATCTCATGGGTGAGACATTTTGCCTTTAGGATTTAAAGTTAAGCACACCAGAAAGATTTAGGACTATGTAAAAATATGTCTCTCTTCTCCTTAATGCTTGTTGTTGGTCAAATTTTCTCTTTTCTGCTCATTTTTGTTCTTTAGTAATTTCCATTTATGTCAGGTTGCCCTTATTAGAGATTGGTTTGTTTTGCAGTACTGAGTGATCTTAGTCATCGCAGAAAAATATAATTTAGAAAAATATCTTAGCTAAAGAGCAATTGCACTTCAGTGTGAGTGGCTGGGGTTCTTTAAGTATGACAGCGGCAATTCCTAGCATTTTCATTCTGTGTTTTGCATTCACTGCACAATAACCTGGAGTTTCAGATGTGAACCAGACTGTAGAAGCACAATATATGTAGCCATACCTGACAATTGCATGTAACAGAAATTGCTTTTAATATTCTTTATTTAGCTACTGTTTTCATATGTATTTATTGACCTTCAGGACATCATTCAATCCCCTACCTTGGCTTGGCCATGATTCCTAATAGTAACTCCTGGACAAGTCAGAAAAAAACATTTCCATGTGTTTATCAAACCTTGTCACTCTGAAAATGGCATTCAGACAGAAGGATCATGAAAAATGGAAATCAAAGAGAGCTACACTGTACGTACCTCGGAATTGCATGAATCTGGGAAGGGGATTGCATATTTTAAGAGGGCAAAGCAGGGATACCAAGCACCTGGTTTCCAGGCTGGATCTGCAGAGGTCACAGGGAAAGAGTTCTGCTCATAAAACAAAAGTGTGTGTGCAGGAGGAGGGTGGTTCAGAGGCAGTAACAGGGAGCATTAATTGAGGTCCTGTTTGATGCCATTAAAAATTCAGCCTAAATCATTCTAAAGGAGAGCCCTTTACTCCAGAACCTAGTGAGCTGTGGTAGCTATGTCCTATCTTTAATGTAGTTCAGTGGCTGGATGCCACAGTAACTTTCAAATTACTGCTGTGCTAAAAAATGCCTCTGATGCTAGTTAACAGGAATATTCATATTGTCAGATCAGTGTGTTACTGTTGTAATTGTTATTCTACCCTATTTGGGACGACATTTCTTTCATCAGAAGTTTATACTGAATGCATAATGCATTGCATATAGTCCCAAAGAAAGTATACGTGTTATTTCTTACGTCTAATGCTATATACTGCCTTTACATTATTGCAGTTTACTTCTCCAATGTCCTACCAGAATTATTCACTGATAACATTTCTACATGAAAAAATGGGAAAGACGGATTCTAAGATTTATAGCGTTTTATAGGAAAGGAACCAACTTTTCAAATCATCATATACATGTGTTTGCAAGTCTGGAATATATCTATAAATAAGATAGCATTAAACATAAATAAAACCTAAGCATTAGGTAAGCTAGTCTGTGCCTACAAAAGAACATTGGCACGTCAAATCAAGTATTTCTATATGCAATATTATATGCTGTCCCCTATAATTTCCAGTATCCTAGGTTCTTATATATCCTGAGTTTAAATCAACATAACGTACTGATGCATGGAATAGATGAAGTCAGATTACTGGAGGAGATACTTCTCCTGGAGGTGACTGTTATCATATCAAGAGCAACTGAATTGTACATGAGGCAGCTCCATCAGTGCAAGGGAGGCAGCCTTCAGTTCATAGGCAGGCTGAGGAGTTAAGGGAATAATGACTTCCATTAGCCAACGTCATCTATTGCCTACAAAGCCAGAGGGAAGCTATGGTAAAGATCTGTGAAGATGTAGCGCAGAGATACTTGGAATTAGAGGACTGCAAAAGGAGGAAGGCAGCTGACAGAAAATCAATGGTTTGTCCTCTGTCAATGTTGCCAAGGCAAATTGTCTCAAAATGTTACTGTGTTCTGTAATTTACAAAATTGCAGATGCTTGGCACAACATCAAAGCAACCTGTATTTGTCCTTAATGGGCCTGCCTTCACAAGAGGAACTGAGCATGTATGTGTTGTGTGTCTTACGTAACTACTTTGCCTGTTTATCAAGATTCTGAATCTATGTAAAGAAAATGGGAAGATGAGCATGATTGAAGTATCTCTATTCTGTTAATATATTCTCCATAAGTATATCATCATGAAATATAGTAGGTATAATCCATTAAAGTGAATGGTGAACTCCCATTGACTTCAATCAAACAAAGATTTTATCCATTATATATCTTCAATACATTCCCACTGTTTTTGTGACTCTTACCTACGTTACCTAGCATTCACATCTTTAGCAGCTGAATGAATTCATATCAGTTTCCACGTCCTCTTTTCAAAAGTTTATAATTGTGATTCCTTTAAAAGTTCAAATTGCATAGAAAACAACTGCAAATCGTTACTGCTCTTTTAAAGCAACCAATCTATTACTGCATAAATGTAATTGATTATATATTGCTACATATGCTTTAACTTTGCATATTGTTTTACATGTATGTGATAGTAGAATAATTAGGGATGTTTTGTGTAAGATGCTAAGGAAATGGAATTTAGTGACCCCAACAATGTCCTTCCTATTCTGTGGAAAGAAGTTATGGTTTGGCTTGCATTTCAGGCAGCATAGCACTGAGATGATTTAAACAAGATAAATTTAAAAAAAAAAAAAAGTGAAAAACTGAGACTTAAACCTTGCAGTCTGGTATAGATTAACATAGAGATCTTAGATCTGCTGAGAATTTATGCTTCATGCAAAAGCTAAAATTCCCTTTGATAGATTAAATAATCTTCTTCCAAACATGTTGACCTCAGTTTCATTTCAAGTAATGCCTGTTTCACGGAAAATAAAATGGAAATAAGAAAAAGAAATCTTCAAATTCTTAAAAAAACAGTGAAATGCCTAAGTGGAAAACTGTTGAAATAAATTGAAATTCACTGTATTATACAAAATCCACTCTACAACCTAATTCCAACTTTTGTTCAAAGATTCTCTTAAGCAACAATCAAGTCCTTCTACACCTAAAATTTTATAGAAGGCAGAAAAAAAAAAAAACAGAGAAAAAGCAAGAAAGAAGCTCTTTGTACTTTATGTACATTGCAATTAAAATATAGGAATTATGTACCATTTTCCTCAGTATTTTTCAAGACAATATTTACCTGTGTGTTTATCTGTGTAAAACAGTGCTGTAGTATTGTCCTGATTCTGGCTAGAATAGAGTTAATTTTCACCTGAGCTGGAAGAGGAGCTAGAACTGGTGGCTCTTGTGGCTGGGGAACACAGCTGGGATAGGTTACTGATTAGCCAACAGCTGGGATACTTTACCCAAATTAGCCCAAGGGCTATTCCACACCCTGTGACATCATGCTCAGGATATAAGTGAGGAGGGTGGGAAGAAGAGATTCCTGCTACTTGGGAGGAAACTGAGTATCAGGACCTGCTGTGAGCTATTGTATTGTAAATTATGTGCTTAAGTACTTTCTGTTACTAGTTTGTTTGTTTTCCATCTTTGTTTTCTTTTCTTCTGTTCTCTTAAACTTTTTTTTTCAGTCTCAACTCATGAATTTTGCTGTCTGTTCTTTACCAATTCTCCTCTCAATCCCACTGGAGTGTTGGGGGGACTCAGTGCGAGACTTGGTCCTGAGCAGGACTAAATTACAACAGGTACAAGTTTTTAAATATTAAAAAAAAGAAATTTTGAGTTGGAAACTGCCATGTTATTTTTCCTACCTCTCTTTACTTGTTGGCCATAGAATGTAAGATATGTAACTGAAAAAACAATGATTTTTTTTTTTTTTCCTTGCAACATTTTTGCTTCTACAGTTTCACTGGTTGACATTGCTCTTAATCCTTCAATGCAGGAATGCATCTGGTTCATTTTTCTGTAGCTTCAACTTCCTTTGTGGCATAGAAAAATATTGATTTTGGTTTATCTCTTCTTTTTCAACTGTCTTAAACACCAGGAGCCCCATAAAAGAATCCACTGGCTGAAAAGAAGCAGATAAACAAAAAAATTGCTTGCACAAATTAGGACTGGGTGAATTTCAAGAGGTACCAGCAACAGTAGTATTAAAAAGATAAAGTTCTGGATTTGTTGATCTTGCTGCTTTTTAAGACTGAAAATTTTCTCCGAATGTGTTTGGATTTAAAAAGAAGTTGTGCCACTCACTCTAGAGTGATTAGAGTGAAGACAAAAGTACTTGGCGTTGGCCAAAATAAAGTGTCATCTTTCTGGTAGGGTAAAACACTAAACTTTTCACCTTTCTGTTCTAAATTTTCCTGGGTTTGAAATCAAATGTCATATTAGGAAGCAAACAAATGTTTTTGCATATGGTCTGATCACTAAAACAAATATGAGTCATTTGCAATGATGTCTTCTCACCTTTCTTTTTCCATGCCTGAGAACTGTGTGTAAGTCTCTCTGTTAACAGATAGTGAAGTCCTTTGTGCCTATATACAACATTAGCAGTAGCAGCACAAACTATACTTCTGCCAATATGGCTCTGGTCTCTCTTTGGGGGATTTACCACTGCTCTGTGCGCTACTGGCCAGGAAGCCTGACTCTGCTGCCACAGCCATGCTGTGGTCCTTTGCACTAGTAATCCAACTGACACCCTCTGAAACTCATATAAATGCTGTAAAACAGAAACCAGACTATGACTGGGCCCTAAATTAGTTCATAACGTTCATGTAGGCAGTTATTTCTTCATTAATTCAGGAGTCATGTCTGCTGAAAATCAAGGACCACGCTCTATTCTAGATCAATGTCCCAAGTTCATGAGCATTTGAAACTCTTCCTGATGCTTCCATCCTCCTGTATGATGCTTGTTGACCTTATACAATGCTGTTTATGTGAACTACCTAATCCATAGATGAGAAATTACTTCCATGCTGTTATGACAGAAAAAAAAATCTATTCTATTAGGGATTTTTCCCATCATTAAAATCTATAAATAAATATACAGAAGTAAGTAGAGAGGTTTTTGAAAAACGTAGTCACATTATATAACTCAATGTTCTTAGGTTAAACTAAATCAAGGTAAAGTTCTGGAACTTCTTTTCTATAGATTTTGATATACTGGCTAATATAAATTTTATAGAACAGTAATTTGATGTATTAAACCCTTATAAACCACATAAGTAGCCTTTTTATTTAGATGCTTTCTCCTTGGCCTTGATAGAAAACGTATTACCAATAATAGGGATTTTCATACCCCAAGATTGGAAAGCACTCTTTACCTCTCCTGCTGTGCAAATTTCCTTCTTCCTTCAGTATGCTACTTGCCGAAATCCCAAGGAGATCTAAGCATGGGTACCTAAAGCTCTGTATGTGCCTAGTTTTCCCTTTCTGCCATGTCAGATAGGAGGCTGTTCACAAATCCCCAGTGCTGACCCACTGCCCAAATGCTCTTGCATTCTCCCTTGCCAGTGAAATGTCTAAGGTCAGCCCAAACTTCCTGGGAATCCACTATTATAGCGGGGCTCAAGTCGCAACTGTTTTCTACAACCACTTCCAAGCTGAGATTCCTGACCTGTATTTGAGTTGCAACAAATGGTGCAAGAGAAGGACCTTTCTTCCTCACATATATCCTTGGCTTTGCACTGTCCAGGGAAAGAGAAAGCTAAAAGAAACACAATAATATACAGAAATAATTAAATAAAAAAAAACCAAAACAAACAAACAAAAAGACCACCTCAGCATTTAAGATGAGAGCAGATGCTGAATGGAAAAGAGATTGGGAACTCTGATAGGGCACAGGAGATGCTTAGAGGAAAGTTACTTGCCAGAAAGAGCTGAAAAGATGTCTGACAATAAGTAGGTAGGGTCAAGGCTAGAAGCCAGATAGAATAATGCATGGATACATTTGTGGGAGCTGGAGGGTGTCCCCTTGTTGCAGACACCTTTCTCAGGAGCAGTGTAATCTTGTTATGACAGCAATTTGTTAGGTGAAGACAAGCCCAAAAGTCTAAACCATGCATCAACACACCAGCTTTTTGGCTCAGACAAATTAAGTCTACAGTCACTTTAGCAATCTGTCCTCCTTTTGGGACCACCTCGCTCTGAGCAACATCATGCTCTTACCTATCTCCATGCTTGTCTGAGTTATACTGCCCTGTGCATCCTGGCCTTGGGTCATTCCAGGCAACCCTGAACCTCAGCTAACGATCAGGTGACAGCATCTTCTGCCAGTTCACACAGGCTGTCTGTAAATACACTGAAAATATTGCACAGATCCCAGGTGAAGGAGAGAACCATAAGGGATTCTGTTCCGCAGATGTTGCACCAAGGGTATTTCCAGCCATTCATTGCATCTGTAACAAGATTAAAAAGCTCACTGAGAGCATTAATTTGTAAATAAACAGGCACAGGACATCCAAATCTAGTCACTATCCAGCCATTTCACATGATTTAACCTCAAGAAATCTGCCTTAAATTTTCCCAACAGCAATGTAGTAAGTGTAACATATAAACTCATCTAGTGTATCTGTCATTCTGGGGTGAGACAAGCATAAACTTTCTTGACACTATGCTGCTTTGGCTGTAGTTGTCCACTCTCTCCTTCCTTTCTTTTCATGGCTGCAGAAGACAGTGCCTCTGCACTAGTTCTTCACATTTATTGTCCCCCCAACAAAGAAAGCTGCAACAGACTTAGCAAAGGACAAGTTTCATCACAAAGTCTTTGACATCTTCAGATTTGCATGTTCATGCCTTGAGGAAAAGTAGCAATACCTTTGGGAATCACTGTAACATCTACAACCTTGCATTTCAGAACAATTTTGGAGAGGGCTGAGGGATGTGGAAAGGAAGTCAGCCATGAATTTATTCAGCAGTGGCAGCAGCTTACAAAGGATGCATCTTTTCCACTCATTTCCACACTCTAAAACTACTGTATTGCCTTAGATGGAGCTCTTCCTGAAGATGGTCAGGGTAGAAATAATGAGGTGGGAAGAAAGTGAAAGCTACCTCAGGAATGAGGCATCTTTTTGCACAATGCCTGCCATTCTATCAAGTGCAAACACAACTTTACTGGCACTTGGATGAATTTATTAGTTTTCTAGGTTTCAGGGAGTCTGGGTATAAGGAGTGTGGTTTGGGTGAGGCAGATTAAGCACTCTCTCTTATATCCAAGTTCCTTCCCAAGGACTACAGTGGTAGGGTTGAAGATTTGAGAAGAGGAATGCCATCCTATGATAGGAGATAGTGTCTCTATGTGCCACCTATGTTGAGAAGGGAGAATAGCTAAGGACAATTAAAGTGCCTCCAGTACTGGGCCAGGACTATGAAAGGAAGTAAAATAAATTACACAGTCAAGCAGGACTGCTCAAAAAAGGCAGGCTCATAAATTTGAGGGATTACCAAATGTAGTCTGAATGCTTATTCTGGAAAGAATGAACCAAGGTGTCTGAGCCCAGCTCAGCTCTTTTTCCAAGAGCTGCATTATTACAGTCTCTCATTATGGCCAAATCCTGTGCTTCAGATAACCCTGCTAATTGCTGATAAAAAGAGCTACCCGTTTGATCTTCCTGAATCTGCAGCAGATCCCCCAAACCATGCCTGTGTATTATCACTCAGACTCTCAATACGTGTTTCCTGCTGCATTCTGAACAAGATGTACGGCATAATCTGCTTCACCTTTTTCCCTCCTGTTGTTCCTGAGCAAGTTATGCTCTTCAGTATTAGTATTCTAGTCACATATTCACATGACTGTGCCCTACCAAGTTTTTGTTATGCCAATTAAGTTGTAATTTGATCTTGCATTGAGTTTTCCAGCTCCTTCTATTATTTTCAATATATTTTACATTAGTATGGAGACATCTAGGCTAAGCATCAGTTGGTTTGCTTTCTTCTTCTTTCTCCAATGACATTTTTTAAAGAATCATACAGTTCTCATTTTTTCAGCTTTTTTTTTTGTCTAGGCCACTGTGTGTCATGTTTATTTGGACATTCATGTCACCAGCCTGACAGGATATTTTAGTGCATATCTGATCAGATTAGCAAATCTATACTAAAGATAGCTAAATATATGCTTCTTTCTTTATGAGATGAAGCCCATTTCTTCTCAGCAGTCCTTCCTGTCGTATCATGGAAGCATGTGGTTATGGTGAGGAAACCAAGGTCTTCCTTGTGCACACTGTGCACAGCCATGCATTCACTTTCCCATCCTTGCATGTACTCATTTGAGATTATCTCATAGTAGAAACTGGAATCATAAGTGCTTCTAGGAATCTGTGTCAGAAAAATCACAGTGACCAGTTATTGTCAGAGGGCCACATGATTCTCAGAGGCTGAAGTAACCTCTACTTCTTTAGGAGAGAGACGATAGCTACCTAAGACTGTGCAGAACTTGAATGTTTCAGGTCACTAGTTCATTAAACACTGTGTAATATTAATGATAAGCTTGATGCTAAAATGTAGAAAATGGAAAAACATGGGATTGGAATAGACATTCAGAAATCTCATAATCTTATCTCTATTCTCCAAAATAGGAGCATCTATATCAAAACTGCTTATGAATGACGGTTGTCTAACCATGCTTTTAAAAATAGCCAGTAATAGGACACTGCGGATTATCATAGCCTATTTTAGTACTTCACTCTCTTACCTTTAGTTTTTCCTAGATCAAACAACTTTCCCCTGCTGCAGTTCACTTGTTCAAGCCACAATGAATATGGAAAAAAAAATTATTCCCTTCTTCTTTGCAAATTACCTATACCTATACTGGTAAAATAAAGAGAGTCAGAACACAGGCCCAAGTGGTGGACCTTGACTATCTACAATGTCACATTCCTAGAACGTGCCCTCACAGAGTTTGGGCATTGCCCTCATCACTTCCCAAACGCAGTTTTAGACACTACTAGCTCAGATGCAGCTATGTCATCATGAAGGCTATAACAGAGTTTACAGACCAGGTAATGCCACCAGGCCAAAGAATAAACTCTATTACTAGTTTTGGTTTTGTTTCGTGGATTTTTTTTTAGGCAAATGTACCCTATATATAGTTAATAATTCCTATCAACTCTGCTTTTTTTTTTTGGCCTAATCAATCTCTTTCTTTCTTCAGTCTCTCAGCCTTTCTTCAGACTTCAGATTGTTCTCACTGAACCAATGTTATTTTTAAGTGACATTCCCAAAACTGGTCCCTGAGGTGCAATTCCCAAAGTGCAATACTCAGCTGACCCCTCACCAATGCCAAGTGAAGATTAACATAATGATTTTCTGTGTATTACAAATAATATTCCTATTTATGCATTCCATAATTCCATAGTTCTCTAAGTACAGTTGGATGAACCTAATGAGGTCTAATTGATTTTGTAAATATCTAACATATTTAATACTTTAAAATATGTTATTCTAGCATTTGCAGCACCATAACCCTTTGCATTTGTTGTTGAAGTTGATTACATTAGCAGTGATAGCACAGGCAGATTTTACGGTGAGAAAAAAAATCATTACATATTTTGACCTCTCCAGAGTAACATTTTGGTAGCATCAGTCAGTGGTCATGGATAAGCTCCTATTACTTCTACTATTTTTGTTCCTCTTCCGTGGATCATTAAGAAATTTCTTTCTCAAGAGCTGTCAGCCTATCCGCTTTCAAAAGCACTTATACGTGTTTTAAAATTGTTAGGCTGTTAAGACTTTTTAGGACCGAACTCATAACTCACAAACCAATCTCTTTGAAAGAAATCCCTAGAAAAGCAAATCAATAAAATTGCAGTGATAAAGATAACTAAACAGTTATCATTGTCAACTGACCCCCTATCTTGTGCTGTTGTGGCCTCCGTTACTGGTGGTAATTGACCTTGCCGTATGTTGTTTGTTTTTTGAAACCTCAGCTGCATAGCTCCTGTGTTGACAAGGATGCTGTGCTACAGGAACCCAGGCTTTACCATTGCCTCTTGCCTTTTGACTTGGACTTGGGTATGAAATAAAACCCTGTGTGGTGGTCCACAGCAGAGCTCATAGGCGAGCACAGCTGGGCTATGATCTTCTGGTGGGTCAGGCGTTTGCCCAGAGCAGCAGACCTTAAGGGGTGACTGCATTGGTGACTGACACAGTAGTGAAAAAAGTTTGCTAATTTGCAATCTAGCTAGTGCTGACTAATAAAGGGATGTGTACAATAGTCTCAGCCTTATCTCTTTTGCCAGGTTTACACTGGCATGACACTACCAAATTTAGAGAAGCAGTTCCTGATTTACCTCAGGGCAAGGGCAGAACCAGATCTGATTTTGCACCACAACCCATACAGATTATAGCGCTCAGTGGGAAACATCTTGGGTATAGTTAAGAATGCTTCAATATATATAAGCATATTTATAGCCTATCCCCATTTTGCAACGATGTTTTGGATCTTTCTGGTACCTTTCATTATAAAATATTTCTAAGCTATATCCAGGACGGATAAATCATTACTCCAGTTCCTTTCAAGTAGGGTAGCCTGCCTAAATCACTGCCACATTCTTCCCATAGTAGTCGTTTAAAATTAATAGCACATGCAGAGGAAAAACTAAACCCTTTGACGTCACTCCCGAAATGAGGAAACATAAACAGAAAAGGCTTCACTCCACCAAGCTGACAGTGTGGACGCGGATTGGTCTGCTCTCGCGCGCCTGTGGCGGTTGACAGCACCTCCCAGCCCTGCGCGGCCTTCGGCTGGAGCGCAGGCAGGCAGGCAGACTGCAGCAAGCTCAGCTCTACCCCAGCCCTGACACTGGCAGAAAAGTGCACGCTCTTCCCGACTCTTTTTGCTTCTTAAGGTGGTTTTATTGGCTGGGTCGGGGGACTTGGGGAAGGCTTTCTTTTCTTTTTCTTCTTTTTTTTTGTTTTTTTTTTTCTTTAAATTTCATTTTATTTTTATTTTTGTTTGCTGTTGTTACTTAATTCTATTCCTAACCTTGGATGCAGTTACTGGATTCTGCAGTACAAGTCTTCATGAACAAGCTGCACCGCTTAGAGATTTCACGGCATTCAAAGGTCACAGAACTGCCACTATGGTTAAATGTCTTGTTTAATGGTTGAGGTATGTACAGCAAATCTAAAAGAGGCAGCGTGATTATTTTTGAAGGGGAGCTGAAATTGTGAGGGGGAGAGGGAGATAATATTATTATTGAGTGGAAAAGATTTTTACTGGTGATTGTTACTACAGCAACCGGTTTTTGAATTTCCTCCCTTTTTCTCTTTATTCAAACTAGATGAAAATTTTAACTTATGTTGATTTAACCATTTGATGGTGAAAGAAGATTACAGAAAGAATCTGTTATTGTAGTCCTTTCTGATCCTTCTGAGGAAAGTGTGATTGCTTTTTTTTATATGTTTTCCTGCTACTCCGTGGCAGGAGAGGGGATTTGTGACTTGGCTGGCTTAGATGGGGGGAGAAGAGAGCAAAAACTCATTCTTATCCTGAGGAGGCTGTGAGTTTGTCTGAGAGTTAGAGCAGAGAGAGAAAGCATTGGAAATAAACGGATCAAACAGAAAATAATATTCCACCTCATTTTCAGGAGTACATGTGCCACATCTTTTTTTTTTTTTTTTTTTTTTTTTTTTTTTAATTCACAATTTATAACAGTTCAATTTCTAATCATACAGAGAGGAGGAAATTGTCAGCTTGAGTTCTTAGTATAGTTTGAAAAGGTAAGAAAATCAATTTCTGCTTCCAAAAAATCAAGGTCAATCACATGTAGAACTATTCTTCCTACTTCTTTGATGCTTCCTGTGTCTCTTTCTCCATTAAAAAAGCATTACTAGAGGGAGTCTCATCACTACCACTCATATCTACCCATATAATCCTCTCATTAAAGGGTTACTGAAGTTTACACTGTATGGAATAGATTTTCCAGCCTAGTTCAGTTAAAGAATGAACAGGTTCCATGGGAAAATAGATCAGAGTTTCTACTCTTTAGATCCTCAACCCTGAAATGTAGCTAATTTTGAAGCTTCATCTCTCCTGAAGTAAAATTATGCAGCAGGATTACACTGGTGGGGTTGGCATACAGTTCAGCACATAATAATACTGGGTTTGTGATTACAATAGTCCTGTAAAGCACGGGAGTCAGATATTATCTAATGATCTGCTTCAGGTTTCTGTGGTAATATTTTATAACCAAAGTAGCATTTAATTTCAAGGTAACTAGCCAACACTAGCACAACTTCTACAGAATGTTTCATTTTTTCCAAATAATGCTTTGTACAGCTATCCTCAAATTATAAATAAACAATCTCCCTTGTAATTATATCAGCACGATACAAACGTTAATTCTGCTACTCTGTAGCATAAACATAAATTAAAAAGCCTTCTGGTATATTGGATTAATTCTATTAAAGAATAAAACAACTATAAATCAACTATAACTCATCCAAGTTAAAAGTCTATCTCATGAATATTATTTGCCTAAAGAATGACAGCAAAGCCCATTGGGATGCTGAAAGCTGATAGTTAAGATACACACAAACAGTGGTCGGTGTTCCACACTGCATTCACATTGCAGAAGACGACTCAATGTCCCACACTTAATTAGAACTGTACTGTACTGTTCATAGATAGATTCTTACCTTGGTAAGATAAAGGAAAAGGAAGTCAATTTCTGTAATTTGGTTATTAAACTTCACTTCAGGCTGTAAGATATTTCAAAAACTATTCCATATTTTATTTTTGTGTTGGTTTTATCCATGACTTTAAATAAAATGTGAGACAACTCTTTTATCTTTCAAACTATTACAGCTATTACATCAGTCTTCAAAACGTTTAGTTTTACGATAACAAATACTATCTGAAAAACTTTTTGTCCAAACCAAATCAACTTATTTTATGATTATTTACATAGTCAAAGTTCCCAAGAGTGCTTCAGTAATTAATTAGCAGGAAAGGGTAATAGATATGGGATATCCATTCTTTTTCTTCTAAGATATCAGATCAAGTTTATGTGTTATTAAAGATGAGAAAAAAGGTGCTTTGTTTTTGTTTCTTCACTGGTGTCAGATATAAACAGCTAATTGCATTATCTCTTTCCTGGCCATTAATACAAAAATTGTTGTAAATGCCCTTCTAAAAGAAAGCACAAAACAAACAAAATAAACCCCCACATTTCAGACACAAACTCAGCATTTATTCTGCAAAATTTATAGGGCAGTATACAGCCTTATGTCTCTGTGGAATTGGTTATCTGAAACTGATGTTTATGTCAGAAAACATCACTGTTGGCCTGTGCTAACCAGAATGAAGTCATTGAAAGAAGACTACCTGTACCATATTGTCTGAATAAGAGCAACTGTTTGACACCAATTTTTTTTTCGGAAGTAAACCAGCCAGAAAAAAATTATGAGTGACGCTACTGAACAGGTAAAATGCCCGCTTCTTCAGAATGTGAGCAAGAAGTTCAGAATTTTTAAAAGAACTTCCTCTCCAAAATGTCAGTACCAGGAAAAAAAAAAATAGCTGAAGTTTTGACAGTAGTTACTTCAAAGGGTCATGATGCTTTGATGGTTATGAATATAGAATAAATATCCGGGAAAAAAAAGGAATGTAAAGTTATTCAATTAACATGACATACATATTTTGTTTAGAGAACTGTAAGAAACAGAGGATGTTAATCAAAATTGCTAGGCTTGAATTATAAGGTAGCCTCTGGAGGAGTATTTGCAGAAGATGAACAGTTGGTGTGATGCACACAGCTAGGTACTTTGTCAAGAGATTTGTCAGTAGTGCTTCCACAAGGCCAACCCTGCCAAGACAGCAGACACCAGTGGCAGGACTCACCAGTGAGAGTCAGTTACCCAAGCTAGTTTTGAATGAAATCAGGTTCAAATCCTAACCACTTTCAGCATAGCTCAAGTTATACCATCACCTCTTCTGACGTCCTGTAAACTTTTCAAAGATGATTTCACAGACAGCAAAGAGAAATCAAGTTGTTAATAGCTCTGGTACCTTGGTGGGGACCTACCTGTCCATGTTTAAGAACAAGGCATTTTACTAAGCACGTGGGTCTGTATCACTTCAGGGGACAAGCACCCTGCAGAAGCTGGTCGGTGATGCTCCATCTGCATAGATCAGTTATGCAAAGGGCCATCTTACACCAGCCTGAAATAATTTTGAAATTGAACACTGACCAAAACAGACTTCGTCAGGTTTCTGTCTCAGAACAAGCGCATCATGAAAGCTGCCCTCACTTTTCACAGATTAAAATGAGATTGAGCCCACAGCCTAAGATCACAAACCAGCTGTTGTCCCTGCTCTGAGTGCAAGATGTAGCTCTGCTGTCACACACGTAGTAACGCGCTCACTGCGGTCACGGCAGTACAGACAGCAAATGGATACACTGCTCAGGAAAAAGGTGTCATTCAAATACAGAGAAATCAAAGTAAAAAGTAGTGTCCTTTTTAATAAGTGCTGTAGGAAGTAGAAGACAGTGTCACTGCACTGGGGCAGTAATTACAAGGCATGGTGATCCTGCAGTATATTCAGATTTCTCTTCATATTTTCATGGCCCCTGTGCCTGCCTTTCCTTTTTAAATTTTCTTTTCTCGTCCAGCTATCTTGCTATAATTACTCTTGCTTTTTCTCAGACTATGTACTATTATTTACTTATTAATCTTTTGGTTCCTGAATGTTAACCGTAATAAATACTAAATTAATGCAAAGCAAAAGCAGAGGTGAATAAGTAATGAAACATGTTACCTTTTACTTCTCTTAACATCTCTCAATTCGGTCACTGTCTGCTCTGTTTTAACATCACGGCTTTTGAGATCTCTTGAAAATCATAAGCACAGAGAAGAAAGATGCAGTGTAGAAAACAGAAACATTACTTCCTCAGGCAGACTATTAAATATTTCTTTTCTTTTTTTTTGAGAAATATCATTTATTCATAGACAAAGCCACTTAACAGATACTTCTTAGCAGAAGCATTTATTTCCCTTCCTTGAGAAGGAAACCCATGCACTCTGCTTCCAAAGATGTCATATAATGTTTCAGTACAGCCAAAGGAAATTTGAGTATTTAAGCAGCTCTTTCAGACAGGGAGTATAATGCTGAGAGTTACTAAGTGGCTCTGGTTTGGGTGACAAGCTTCTCGTGACAAGCTGCCCTGGAGGACAACTTGGAGATTCAAAGAGAATTCACAGACTCTCTCTGACAAAATGCCGCTGAGTGGAGGGTTGAAGGACGAGATAAACCTTCCTTCTGCTCCCAAGCAGAGAAAAATAACTCAGATGGGCAAAGCTTCTAAGCACGGCAGTTTAACTACTGGTTTTGGCCAGATTAACAGTAGAAAGCACAGCAGACATTAATAAAAAAAACGATTACACTTTTTTTTTTTTTGTGCAGGCAAACCTAACAAAATTAGAAACTAAGAAGTGAAGCCAGTCTTGGTGGAATCTACAGGAAGGGTCCAGATGTTGAACTACTTTCCTTCTACCTGTCCTGTGGAAGTTGACTGACTCTCCTGCAATAATGTATTTGGGGACTGCCTGTGCAGCTGAGGGTTCTGGCATTGGGAAAGGGGATGAAAAGCCATTTTATCATCAACTGTTGAACATGAAATAGTAGGCAGTATGGGGAGGCTGGGAGAAAGACAAACAGAATATGGGAGTCTGGCCTGTGAAACATTCAGGGTGGAGCCATCAGACACTAACTAATAAGATGTCAAGTCCTTTAGGAAGACAGAATCAGGAAAGAGAAGCATTCATGAAGACAGAGAAAAAAAATATATGCAAAACTATTGTGACTTTTGTATTAATCATCTTACATTGTAAAATATTCAGAAACATTTTAAAGCAAAGAATTCATAAATTAAAGTGGCAGTGTCTTCTTTAATGGCAATTGGTGAGTGATTATTTAAATTTGGCAAATGAAAGCTGAGGGCCTAATTATCAACTCCTTTAAAAAATGTGTGCTTTTGCAATTAAAGTTGACCAGGGATCAGTCTGCATCCCTTGAAGAACTGCCTTGAATTAGTAGTTTGAGATGTGAATAAACCATTGTTCTGTCAACTTTCAGACTTTCAACACATCTGAGAGAGCGAGGGCCAAGTCTGGAAGGCTTCCCAGGTTTCTTAAATTAGCTATCAATGTAGTTAAAGGAAGTAAAATTTGAATTTAAAAGAAAGTAGGGTTTTGCAGATTCAACAGAAGAGACTGCTCCAAACGTGCAATCAAATTGATCCTTTTTCCTAAGAGAACAGAGTGAGAGGTCTATGTTTAGTAGGAAAAGAGTGCAATTCTTATGCATAGAACTAAAATAAATTTGTGTATTCCTTTTCAGTTGATATATTTAGGTTATGTGAAGAAAATTGACCTTTATCTTCCTGTGAGTTTGTCCTACAAGATCCCCAAATCTTGTTAGCAAAAAAAGATTTGTAAGATCAGAAGGGAAGATTAGAAAATCTTGAAAATATTATATCAGAATCAGTAGAAAACAGTATGCCTTAATGAAAAAAGTAACAGCATATCAACCAATATTGCCATTTACATGAGTACACCATCTCTTCTGTAATCTGAAGTCAGAGTATTTTACTGTCGTCAAGGAATTTCACAGTATCGTTCAGTAACAAATTATACTTTTCTAAGGATTTCAGTAATTCTAATTCTGCTTTGTAAGAAATATAATTATAGATGCCTATTATCTTTTAATATATATTTCTATACCAACACTACTCATTGCAGCTTGGAATTAATTTTAAATGTAAACATCACTGAATTTCCAATAATCATATTGTTCGGTCACAGAGTAGTTATAAACAACAAATCTCTCATTTGCTTTGCTTTTTAATCTGTAATTAAGTTTTGCTGTTGCTTTTTAAAAATTTTTCATGCATTGAATCCTTTAAGCTACATATTTCTTTTTTAATAGTATGAATTTTATAACTAAACCTAGGAATGGACATGATACTGTAGTGAAACTGAAAGTCAGGGAAAATAAATTCAAATTTTAAAAAGACTAACTATGAAAGTTACAGAAAGTTAATATGTGGAAATAATTTTGTAAAGTAAAAGGAGCACATGACTATTAGCACAGCAATTCCTAGTTTTCTGTGAATTTGGTAGCCCTAGTTAGCGACCTGGACTGAAATGAATGCAAGATACGGATATTCCTTTTGAAAATGTAAGGACTAAAGAAAAGTCTCTGATTCCTAATATTCTTGCTCAATCCTTTTGTCTGACAGGCTTCCTTAAAGGAAGAGGCCATTCTTAATATCAAAGTTAATCAATTTCTGCTCACCATTGTACAGTTCTTTTTAAGTATTTTATCTGTTATCTTTATGTTAGGGTCAGGATCAAGAAAACTGAAACATCAGTGAGTATTCCTGTATTAGGACCTCCTGAGACCTCAAGATAATAAAGACAAGTTTTGCAGTTTTACTTTTCTGTGAAATTCAGACTGGTTCTACTAGAAAACTTCAAGAAATATTAGAATGCTGCTTTAAGGATTTACCGTGTCCCTGGGAGATGAAGACATTTCTGAAAGAATTAAGCAGCATGAACTGCACACTTAAAAAAAGAAGTTAAAAAAATTTAAAAACCGTACTCTCCAGTGAAAGAATAGTTATTTACTAAAATCTTAAGTTTCACAGATAACTGAAATAGAGGATTCTTTAATTTATAATGAATACATGGAATTTGGAAACTGCTTAGAATGTAATGACTTCTGAAGTTCAAGCATGTTAAAGTAACCTCTGAGCTAAGGTTGTACAGGGTTTGCGATACACATTTATCTTTGACAGATGTAATCGCCAGGTCTTATTACCATCTTAGAGTTCCTTAAAGTTCTTGGAAAAAAGTCAGAAAGGTAAGCTTTCATGAAGCAACTAAATCCATTTGGGGAGTTTCTTGACTCTGAATCTGCTAAGATCAAAGTTTCTTCCATTCAGTTTTCATTCCTTGTCAGGTACAATGCTGAGACTGAAAAATGGCACGCCACTGAATTAATGCGTCCCTTTGTGAGCATAACTGAAATAATGTCGTTTAAACTTTTAAGTATGTTAAATAGGGAAATAACCTAAGATGATTATCTAAAGCACATCAGGTTTGAAATAAAAGGATTCTATTTACTACTCTTAAAAACTATATCCAACAAAAGAGCTAATTTCATCTTATTTGTAGCTGAAGAGTCTATATTTATTTATGTTCCTTTGGTGGTTTTCGTTTTGCCCACCCCACCCAGAACATCTGAAGCTGTGGCAGGATCACAAAAACCCAAAAGCATAAGACAGCATGCTTCATACTGTGTCCTGTTGATTTGCAAACTTCTCAAATGTCAGAATAACTGCCTCTAGCTTTTCAACCTCGAAATCTAGACAGAGCTTTAGCAACGATCCATCCTATATTTGAAATATTTAACTCAGCGTTCAGGTTCATACAACCTTAATTCATGATAACATTTTTACATAATATGATTTTTGCTTTATCTCAAGAAAACAGTTATTTTAAAAACATGAATTAAATGATTAAAAAAGTAACTGTCATTTTGTCTATTAAAGTCAAATGAAATTAAGTATACTGATATGACAAAGGCTGAAGGAAACCTGTAACCAGAAACAGAAATTAAACCCTAAGGCTTCCTGATTCCAGTAACTACATTCATTGTTTTTATTGTAAATAGTAGTGAATGAGTAAGCCAGGTACTTGAAAGTCTCTATAAAGATTTGTTCATTAAACATATATTTACGTTGCATTCTGCTTGTTTCTGTATCATTCAATACCCACTCTTCCACATCCTAATATTCATATTACAAGAGTATTGGGGTAGGAATGTCTTACAGCGTGAGGTCTTGTTTGTAAAGTATGCATGGCTCCGTTGCATGTACACATACCGCAAGACCACAGAAGGCAAATTGGTTTCTGTTATCTGCTTACTTGCATAAAAACTGTAAAAGGTAGTGGTATCAGATAACCCACCCAGATAGCAACCACCAGGAGACACTCCACTGGCCTAGGCAAGATAGCTTGGTACCCAAGAGGTTAACACATCTCTGGACAAGCCACAGATGACTGGTCCTGACCTGTGCAAAGAGGAAGTGCAATCCTTCAGTCTGCAGTAGTCTTGATCCACAGGAAAACAAAACACCCCCAAACCAGTGATGCACAGTGAAACTTGGGAAAGAGAGAAGACAGCACTTCAGTTGTGGCTTCCCATGTGAAGAGCTCTCAAGCCTAGCGTCTGCTACCTCCATCTCCAAGATGAAGAACCACCAATGACTACAGCCAACAAGACAGCGTCATACCTGCTCAATTCTAGTGTTTGATAAATGCTTAAGTCTTAATTGTTAACAGATTGCCTGAAATTTGAGCATAAAGGGTTATTTGAAGCTTTGAGGTTTGCCTGATGTCTCAGTCTCTCAAAATGCTTCCATCACAGTGGTAACAACTTCCCTGCAAAACAGTCTTTGCCCTGCCTGACAATTTTTTTTTTTTTTTTTTCTTTTAAACTACTACCTTGTTCATTCAAAAGCAGCATTACGTACCGTGGAGTTTTAGATAAATATTGCAGGAGGTAAACCTACCATTCAATCCATTAAAGAGAAGAAGATCAATCTGATAAAATAGAAGATCTCAAGTCTAAAAGAAGGCATTTAGGTTTTAACCCAGTGTTGCATCCTGAGTAGATACCATATACTCTACAGAGTATTATTCAAGGATTTTTTTTCAAAGGATTATTTTCAGTGCTGCAGTTCAGGTCAGGATTAGTATCCCATCACATTCAAGGAAATGCAGGCATGTAATCAGATACTATTTATGCCATAATCTGAAAAAAAAAATACTATTTAATTCCTAGAAAGTTAATTTGACCTCAACATATTCTGAAACAAGAACTGTATTTCACCTATAAACTATGCAATTTTATTAAATCTTTGTAGAAAGATGACAGCTTTTAATCAGACTCTATAAGGAAACTGTTTAAGTTTTTCTCTTATTAATATTTATTTTAAACAATTTTGTTAAGGACAGAGAGCAAGCATTCCTTCAAACCATTCCTGTTGTCAAGCACGGCTAAGAGTTGGAACAGTTTATGCACTGTTGGCATGTTCACGTCTCTCCTGAGACACACAGTAAAGCAACATAACCACAGTTTTTTCACTGATGAGAACACATTTTCCCCTTTATCTTTGCCATCTACTGCATTACTCCTCAGAGAAATAAGCCATAGAAGAGATCTGTCAAAAGTTAGATACCTCAATTTTTGAATGAGCTTGAATTTACACGTGTAAAAGGACATCGGTAATTTTCTCACATTTTCCTAATCTTCCCTGATGGATTCAGGCCATGCTTTTCATTTACTCCAGATGCGATAACCAAACTGTCAGCTATGTTTCAGCTTTTCCTTTAATCTTTCCCTGGAGCCAATAATAAAAGATTAGTAATTGACAGTGGTTGCTAGGTTAAGGGTAATGCTTATTTTAAACAGAAGAAGCAAGAGCTGTATTCTTTGAAGGGATAATTTGTGGGAGGCCAGAAAATTGGATTGCTTTGTTATCTGTTGTGTAAATGACAAAGATATTCAGTGTCCTTAAAATGTCAAGGCAAGTTTAATTAAAAATTTACTACCTAATTTGAAGGTAGGAGGAGAGAAGGAAAGAGAGGGAATAGAGTAATGTTTACAGGTAATTTAGAAACTTTACAGGAAGCATATAATGTTAATAAAAGTTATTTAAAAAAAAGATTATAAGGATACTGCTGTTCTTCTATATAAACATATGGTCAATTTTTGACTTTTTTTTTGAAAAGGAAAATGTATCAATTCTCATCAGAAGCTAAACGTATGCAACACATCATCAAGTAGACATTAATGATATTATTACCTGTATTTTAAAAGTCCAGAGCTGGTAATGAAAGAAAGTCTCAAGAAAACATTTAGAAAAATAAGCTTCCTTAGAAAGAAATTGTCCAACCACATCCATACTTCACTAAAGTTGTCTGCACAGAGATGAATTTCACTTTAACTCTAGAGTCACTTAATTACACAGCATATTACTGCACCAAGTAACACAGCACTTCTCCTAGATTGTATGCAGAGCACATTCTTGTTTCCCTTGTAAAGTGAGGGAAATTGCATGGAGAACATTAATACTTTGGGACAGATTCTGTTTTAGGCAGCACAGCTGAGCTCAGCTCCACTACTGCATGTAGACATTCATTAACTAATCAAATTGGATATAGGAAATTTGAATTGAAGTATTAGTGCAAAGCTTCATTGGTGTGGCTCTAACCGAGAAAAGCTGTGGCTGAAACGGCGTTGACAGCAGACAACATAACACAGATTCTGCTGAAATAAGGTACACAGTTTGAGTAAGGGCAACAAATTTGTGGAAGTAAAAGCACATTATAACTTTATGTTTTAAACTAATGTTGACATGTCTCACTGGATAAATTGTCTCTAAACTGGTATTATACATGTCAACTCTTTTTTCTGTTTATTAATCTGGCTTCTTCCAGTTACGTAGATCTTATGAATCAGATGTCTGTATCGATAACTGTGTAAATATCTAAGGCACAAGCTATGCCTGCTGACAGCAGGGGCAGAAATAACGTAATCTTCAAGCACACCAGAGGCGAATACATCTGACATAGGTGCAGTACCTCATCTTGCCACCTGGGAGCATACCAGTAATCTGAGCATTTGCCTTGTCACTTCCCTTTTGAGGAAAGTTTAGATCTGTAAATAATTTATCTCCTAATAACAGTCTTGCACCTTATCTCGTTCACATACTGTTTTTCTTATAAGTAGGGAAAATTTTACTGCAAAATATGTTAAAAAAGCAGAAACCAATCCAAAACTGAGATCTTTCATAGACAGAATAGATGACGAGCATCATGGTAAAAACCAAAATGAGTAAGAAAACTTGAAAAGCAAAAAAGATAAAGATGATTTTGAACTTTCCAACCTATGTAATTCATAAATATTATCGCTTTCATGGAAATGTGGTGCAGTGCCATTGAGCTGATCCAGTACCAAAGAATCTAAATCACCGCAGTGTGGCTTATGCCTTTTCTATAAATGTAAAGAGACTTACAGAGTTTACAAATCAGCTTCAACACACTTTGCTCATAAAGTATTATACTGCTATTTGCTTACAACGTATTGTGTATATATGACTGACTTAAAGCCATGCACGTAAGGGAGGTGACTGAAAAAAAATCTCTGGCTATATTAGTTTATTCTTTCAAGCTTTGCAATCATTTCTCATTTCATTCTCAAGACCTGAAAGCCCAGTTCTCCACACAATAAATCACTGGTCAATGAGGAATCTGAGTACCGTTTGAAATAGTCTCAATATGGAAGTAATATTTGGAGAAACATATATTTGAGTTAGATGGATACATGTGTTCTGTGACTTCTTTCACAGAAGTCGCTCTCGCTATTAATAGACAGAACTGTGATTTCACTAAAAAATGTGTGAAGGGAAACGGACTGTTAGAATTTAGGAGAAAGAGAAAGATGAAAACATCACAGTTCAGCATATGTCTATCTTTAAGCCCACTCTCACTTTCAAAAACATACTTGGCATTTGTAATTATAAAACTCCCTTAGTTTTGTACTGAATTTATAAGAACATTTTCTGCAATGAAATGTCCAGTAAAATGGATAGAAAATGGAATAGTATCTACCTCTAAATATTTTATTTATGCAGTTAAGTACACATTCTTTCTGAAAATTTACACTGTTAAATCAGTAACAGCACCAGGTTCAATCAGCATTACGACTGAAGTTCAAGAACACATACAGAGTGACTAGCTAGATTTGACTAAAAGCTTGAATTAAATAACTACCTGCTTCACTATTTGTGAAAGAATCTAAAGGTCACATAACTCAATATTGGGATAAATTTTCCCAGGGCAGGTAATTGAAACAATAACATGTTTTTTATGGTTACAAATTAGCAGATAATTCGAATATTTGAACCCTTAAGAGTGGATAAAGTAGCACAGCAAGACGATTTAGAAGATAAATTTTTAAAAACAGAGAAGGAAACACAAGAACATTTTTCTAGTGACATAGTTACATAGTGAGTCCATAAATTGACGAATTCTATTCACAATCAACATCGTACATCAGAAAAATAAACAACTAGAATCCTTGCAACCAGATATATTAATCCCTAAATTGAATGGAAAATATTGACAATATAATTATCTGAAGAACCAAATTTTCCCATTGGAGTTCAGCTACTTGTTTATACAACTTTTTATTAAGTATTAATAAGTATTATCTCAAGAATCTGGGACTTTTCTGACTTCATCGATGATCAAGAACAGAGAGAAAAAGATGTATTAGAATAGAATGATTTTAAAAACATCTATTAAAAAGGTGAAGTGAGTTTTTTGCTTCTATTTTATTCATTTTGCATTTAGAGATATTATTAATATTTCACAAAAACTAGTTTTAGTTCTCTAGAAAATGCATCTGGTCTTAAGTTAGAGATGATCAATCTTTTGTGATACTTTTTCTAAAAAAGGGCAGAATATGGAGAGTCCCATGGAAATGGCACCTAAACCACTTCACTTTTATACACTAAAATGACAAAAGGTGCAGAAGATATAAAAAAGAAAAAGGGATCCTCGATAGACTACGCTTTGGAAAGGTTATTTTGTATTTGAGGTTGACTTGGAAACATTACCTTTCTAACGCGGCAGAAGGGCTGCAGTCTATTTTTACTGCAAAGAATTGGCAACAAGATAAAAGCTTTTAAGGCAAAATATTACTTTCTCTGTTATGACAAAATGTCACAGTTGGGATTTCTTTATGAGATGAATGTCACTTAGGAGCACCAAAAGGAGATTCCCAAACTCATTTTCCTTGTCCATAATTTCATATATCTCTTACCACTTATATAAGACTCCGCGTCTGGACAGCCCTGGAAGTGCTGCTGCTGCCCCTGGCCTCCCCACTGCCCCCATGGGCACGAGCAGCAATGCTGGGAAGGAGCCTGAGGCTAACAGGCCAAAATATTTTAAGCAGCATAGGACGGTACTGGTCACAGATACGGGTTTCAGTGAGTTGCTTTGTGATGGACAAAGAAGTCATGTGCCTCACAGCAAAATCTCAGACTTGGCAGGGCCAAGGGACACTAAGGTTTCCTGACAGTATGAAATCACATCAAAAGGAAAAGTATGCTCCCAAGGCAACCAGAGACACACGGAAGATAAAGTGAGAGACCCTCTTTCTCTTTTTCATTGAAAGAACTAAAAAGAGAAACAGCAGCAGCCCTACAAACCTAACAAACCCATGGGCCAACAGAAATGGACAAAGCAGAGGTCATTTACTTTATATTTTAGAAAAAAACTTATGCAACACCTAAATTAAATGTTGCAAATAAAAAGTAATGAGAATACTATGTTTCCACTGAAATTTATAGCTAGAAGTTATTTTCAAACACTCAGTAGAAGTCTGTTAAAACTCCATTCATACTTCATTCAGCTGGCTAAAATTCACATAGCTAAAGAAAGCAACAGTAAATCTGAAGTACAGAAAGTACAATTCCACTTAGCCATGACAAGGAGAAAAGCAGTCTATGTGCTAAAATCCATTAAATAGCAGAGCAATTTTAACTGTCCAGCAAATGACTCAGTGAAAAAAGGCAGTAAATTATAAAATCAAGTCTTTGAGGATTGAATTAATTCATATGCTTTTCCTTTCCCCAGTACCCATGGAGAACATTATTTTCCTCCTTTTTGTGGTTTAGCCACACTCAGCAGCTAAAATACCACTTTCACTCTCCCCTTCATTGCCCCCCTCAGTGGGATGGGGAGGAGAATTGGGAAAAAAAGATAGGCAAAACTCATGGGTTGGGATTAACAGAACAACAGAGAAACAGAAAACGGAGGTGGAAAACAAAAACAATTACAGAATATAAGCACATAATTTCCAGTACAGTACCTCACAGTAGATCCTGATGCCCAGCTCTCTCCCAAGTAGCAAAACCTGCCCCTCAGCCCTATTCCCACTTTATATCCCCAACATGAGGTCACAGGTTGTGGAACAGCCCCTGTGCTCATTTGGGTAACCTGTCCCAGCTGTTGGTAATGAGTAACCCACCCCAGCTGTGTCCCCAGCCACAGGTGCCACCAGCTCCAGCTCCTCTCCCAGCTCAGGTGAAAACTCTATCCTAGCCAAAACCAGGATACTTCTCAAAAAAAAAAAAAAAAAACCAAAAAAAAA
>JAAGAY010001017.1:32016-91880 GCA_011801015.1 Ardeotis arabs
AGCACAGGTCTTGACAGATTTTTTGGGGGATTTTTTTTTTTTTTTAAGGATAAATTCCACTGCAGAAAATTTATTGTTCAGACACTAACTCTTACTTTTCTGAGTTTGCTTTTATACCATTTTGATTGTAAATACAAATAAAATATAAAGTTGAAAATAATCCAATCAACATAGGAATCTTCATCAAAAACATTTTGTACTTTGTCAGTATAAAAAAGGTTAGCAACAGAGAGCAGAACTTTTGCAAGGAGATATGAGAGAACAAAATAAATCTAAGAGGCTCTTAGAAGTAAATGACAGCAGTATTGTACACAGGGATATACGCATATTTACTTTAACAAGCTCTTCATGATGGAGAGACCTTTTGAATTGCCCTCTCATGTCAATCCATAGACCTGTAAAACCTATTCAAATACGTTCAGCAGCTTTTTTCCACGAGAAAAATATCTATTATTATGCCACTCAGATAGGTTTCTACTGGTTTCATTGCAGTATGATAAACCTGAGAGGTAAGTTTTGCTCTCAAATGTGGTTTATCAGTTACAGGGCTGAGTTCAATTCATCACGTTGAATCAAAAAATTTAAATCAAATAATTAAGAATACAGAGTTTTGTGGTTTTTAACTACCACAAACAAGGAACACGTGCATGTGCACGTCTGTTACAGCCAAACAATTCTGATTTAATGAAACTAAGAGAGTGGTGAATCATAGATTTTCCTCTGAGATACTGAACATTGGCTTTTCTGATAAAGCTCATCTTACTGCAATACCAGTTAACGTATTTCTTCAGTAGAACTGGATTGTGCCCAAACAGCCGCAGCACTGCATAATATTGTATGTATTCCAACATAATGTATTATTATAGGATGTAATTTTTAAACAAAGATAGGTATATTTGAAAAATGTCAATGGTTTGATACGAAGCAATTGAGTTTCAAAATCTGCGCTTTTATTCTCTTCCCCTCCCTGCCCCCCCTTCAGGTCTAAAGATCACATATACAGAAGCATAAAGAGGTGTTTGATTTTCATGCTAGCTCAGGGGTAATTCTTTAGGCAAGAAGTAAAAGTCTAAATTATAACCAATGGTTGGTTTGAATCAAATGCAAATATTGAAAAAAGAAAATGATTTTTACGACCCAAGATCAATGAGACATTCAGTAGTTTAAAAGACTGTGCATGACACTGCAAAACTACAGAAGGCACAGATCTTCACATCAGATCTAAATGTTTTGTGCCATATGCCAAACTGTGTTACTATAATTTATTCCATTGCATGCATATAGAGATCACTGGTAACAGCAATGCAATGTATAAGATCAGAACATATGCCACTGAATTTGTTTTTTTCTTCACCAGCTATGAATAGTATTTACAAGTAGAGAACTAAAATTCAGAGGAGTAATATTCAATACGAAGATTTGTATTAACACTAATCCACCTGCTAGGTCTCACTGCTTCTGCTGCATCTCACTTTTCAAATTCCTTCTGTAAAAAATTATCCAGGATCATATTCTTTAAAAACATCAGCTTAAAGCTGATGACTACTTTCCTTATTTAAGTTATTACTTAAAGTAATGACAACTTTAAATTGGTGCAGTTCCTTAGAAGGTGCTTTTGTTTACAGCAGCAATTCACTTGGCACATAGCAAGTGCAGATGAGAAACTAAAAGGAATGGAGTACATTTCTGATCTTCCCAACTGAAGAATTTATATAGTAGTATTGACCCTTTCCACTTCCATCCACTGCTCCATCAGGACATATTGAATTTGGGGCTACTGGTAAGAGATGTATTAAAAAATTTTTTAAGGTTACATCATAAAACAAGCTACTAAAACAGAAAATAAGAATATGAACTGAAGGTAGGAGAAATTGTTACTTTAGAGACCACTCAGTCAGTATTCAATTTCTCTTGATGGAGGACGAGGAAGTGTTTGTGGTTTGTTTTTCAGAACATGCAGATGAAAGTATCCGCAGTCCTAGTTTGATTACAAACTCATAAAAACATGTTGCTTCTTTCTTGAAAAGATTCTCACTGTGAGAGTTTATGCAGAATTTCAGATTGACTGTAATTAAGATGAGCATTAAAAAAGGTGTTTTTTGAGAGGGCATGATGACAAGACACTCGAGGATAATTACAACAAATGTTGGCATCTTTCACTCTGATAGAAAATATATAATTTCTGTTCAAAGACAGTACCCTTCATAGTCATGATGATAAAATGGAGGTTGAAGATTGAACTTAACAATGGTCAAACATCTCAAGAAACCAGCTCTGGAGATTAAGAAATAGATGGTAACTGTATTTATGCCATTGACCTTATCTATATTCCCCAGTAAAGTTGATTTTTATTATTATTTTCTGTTACTGTACTTATTTCATCTTGAAGTTTATTTTTCCTTTGCCAAAGTAATCTTTTCTTGAATCAATTATTTGTTTTCACTGCTGTCTCAAACTTTTGCAAGAACTTTAAAGATGAATATGCATGTATGTTATTTATCTACATCAAATGTTTTAACATGCTTTCATCAGAAATTCTTGCAAATTTTTCAAGGTTCTTTGTCAGAATGGTAACTCTTTTATACAGCAAACTCTTTACAAAGTTAATGTCTTTAGAGTAGTGAAGTTTTGAGGATGAAAGATTAAATCCCTGAAGGTTTACAATCTTGAAAGTATTTTTCACAGGAATATTCCTCTTTTCTTCAATGCAATTATTAGGACCTCATACCAGTTAAGAAAAATGCTCTGCTAAACTTTCTAACCAGACATAATACTCATCTGGTTTCACAATATATTCTTATTCCACTATTATTTAAGAGAGAGTTTTGTTTTCTTCTTTGGGCTGAAAGGATAACTTGAAATCACTTCAGTCATATTGCACCCAAATGTGCATTTAACCTTGAACGAATTACTGTATGGCCTACAAATCACTTATGAGATAAGAAATTGATATCTAAAAGGTATAAAATAGAAAAAGAGAGTTCCTGGTTAAACCAAGGAAATTTAACTCAATTGAGTGGATATCTGAGTAAACGGTATATGGATTAACATGACTGATTTACAGAAACTTCAATGTGGGACCCATGGGGAGAAGAGGGAATGCTCTAACACACACTGGTAGAACCAAAACTCACTGCTCTGCTGGGATTTGGCTATGATTACAAAGTTGTAAGAGGACAAAACAAACACCTCTTTCCTCACCTATGTAGAAATTTATATGGGGGCATTGCAGGGGCCAGATGGAAACCCATCCCAAGAATACAACTTAAATCAACACCGTTTTATATGGAAATCTGGTGGCTCCATTTTTGCCTTTTTGCCTTGGAGCCCTTTCTATCATGCTTACTATTAATGCACGCTACATAAAGCAAGATAAGCTTCAGCTGATTTCACTGTTACACACCATCCATGTTTTCCAGTGGTAACTTTTCCACTGGAATCCTGGGGAATTTACTGAATCTCACAAACACAATCCTAAGAATTGTTCCAGTGAGACAGAAAAATACTAATCCTCTTTTGACAAAAGACTGGTCAGACCTTATCGCTATAGCCACTAATCATCAAAATAAAGTTATTTTTAATCACTGCATGTACATGTATATAATTGCATATATTTTGTATCTTAAATGAAGTTTTTAAGAAAGTGCATGTTCCCTAAATAAAGCCTGGAAACTGAATATGCTTACTTTTCTTGTAGCTTAACTTCAACTGAATGAAAAGAGAAAGACTCATGTACAAAAACTGTTTGTTAATGGAAATTGGTAAACAGTTCCAAGCAGTAAGGTTTTTAAGAAAGTTAGCACCTTCGTAGCACAAGTAGCAGTCGTTAAAACAGCAGCCAAAAACTTAAAAACAAGCACAGTTTATTAATATATTTCTATGATCTGGTTGTCTCCAATTGCAGGGAACTGAGCTCTATGACCCAGCAGGTCCCATTGCACCCTCTGTCCTTTATTAACTTGTATTTATTCAGATATACCCTTTTAAAAGAAGCTGAGCATCAACAAACTGAAAGTGGAATAGTACAAAAGGCCCAAAGAAAGGTTAAAAAAAAAAAAAGAAAATCTATGTGGTTTATGGGTGTCTAGGGAAATCACAGCTGTAGCTCTCTATAAATTAAAATACAACAATTTCATTTTAAATAGCATTTGTGCAATTCCAGGCAGCTTCAGGTGGTAAAAAAAAAAAAAAAAAAAAAAAAGCAAATTTTGCATTTTTCTATGATTCGGCCTCACAAATTATGCCTCCTGATGCAATATGGAGGATAATGATATAGAACACACATGTGCAAAAGGTAATTCTGGAGTCTCCAATAAGTAGGTAGCTTTTCCAGAGGAATTAGCAAACTGTCTGCACTGGATTCTTAGTGGCTACAGATAAACCTAACAGAGCGTCTGTGTAACACCTTGATGCGCAGGCTGTTTTTATATGTTGATGAAATCTACACCATGATGAGTTTAAGGTCTCTACATACGTTTCTGATGTGTTTCAATCCAATCGCTTCCTCTCGCGGATGAGGAATGCCTAAAATGCTGTCCTGGGATGGTATTTTACTGCACAATCTCAGCACTTAACTCCATCTTTCCCCTTTACGTAGCTGCGTGTTAAAGGTGTCGTGATTCTGATACATATTTTAGGAACAGCCAACTACCACCCAACTTTGTTAGCCTATATACCAATTACTAGGTGAGTATATGCATAAAGATAAGTATGTACACAAACATATAGAGTAGGCTAGTATGCATCGTGGGCATCAAGCTTGTGGTCATAGGCATTAACCCAGATCCATTTTTGGCTTCTTGCTTGTTCAGTCAGCATTCTAAAAATCCCTCTTTCCCAAAAATCTCTGTTATTGTTTGCACTGTCCCATTCAGCATTTATTTCAAGAAATAAATGGACATAGAAAGAATGTGAACAGATTAATGGCAACAGAAAGAGTTAATGAACCATATTGTCATTTGACACTTGAAAAGGTTCTCAAAACTTCCACTCAACAAAACCATCTCCCCCGTTCCCTCAGATGCTCTGCAGCGCCTTAAGGTTGTTTGAGAAACAAACAGACCCAGGGCTCAGAGAAGTCACAGTGACTAACAATGAATTTTAATGCAGTTGCCAGAATTGTCACTGAATAGATTCACTTCAATACATTTTATTTTAGTTTATTTAGCTTGGCATTACAGAATTCCTACTCTACTGTAGTTTCATTGTGGTTTACTTTAAAAACTTGAAACCAGTATCAGGAAGCTATCCTCCTTGTAACAAACCAGCTTGTTATTCTTGAGATACTTATTTATTAAATAAATATTTTTTTATTAATTAAAAAAATACTTGTTTTATTCACAGCAGATTTTAAATTGAAATTCCACAGCTATAGAACATCCACAAGCCACAGAGACTTTCAACTGATTACAATTGAAAAAAGGTAAAAATAAGTAGATAAAACCTTTGATCTAAAACAAAGCTCTGCAGGAGCAAATCACATTCAGAAGACAAGCATACCTAAGATGGTATCACAAGTTCACAATCATTCCCTCAATAATATTACCTGGTATAATACAGGAACTTATGGCAGTCTTTTCATGGAGATGGGAACTGACAGGCTTGACCTGAAGGACCCAGTGTTCACCTGTACCCTGTGAAATGCACTGTATCCGCTCAGGAAATGCTCCCTTCACCCACGCACGCTCTTTTCTCAGTCCTAAAGCCATTAATATCTTTTGCAAATCCATTCCTTTTTTTTACCTCCGTATTTTTTTTTAAACACCTCACTCAAAAGCACCAGTGAACACCATACAGTGTTTCATAAGCATAAGAAATGGAGAAAGAGGAATAAGACTTTGACCAACTGACAGCTAACACAGGGAGAAAGAGGTGGTGACAGCTCCAGCTGTTCAGATCTTAGTGCCACTTATTTCTTAAATGGCTGTCAATTCACAATGAAAAAAAATGTGGAAGTGAAGTCATTCAGCAGCTATACCATTAACTGAAATTATGACTTTGGTATTTTACATTACTAGATTTATCCTAATTGAAAAATAAAAATTAAATTACTTTGTTTCAGCTTTTGGTTAATGCTTTTATTTTTTAATTAAAACTTTATTTTCCCTTTAATTTTCCTGTCCTGTAGATTACAAATCGAAGACAATGAATAACATAATAACTAAATAACACTTTCTGCAGAAAGAAATATTTTGAATAAGGTAAAGTACCATCTCAATTTTTAAGGTTTCTTAAATATGTGACTAAAATTCTGAAGGCCCTGGATTTCCAGGCTTCTCTCTTTGGGCTTTAAAGGAGTGTCCAAAAACACTTGAGCTATCTCATCAGTTAGCTCAGAAGTTAACCCACATTTCCACCATATTCCAAAGTACAGCGATTTTCTCTTAATTGGAGCCAAATATTTAATATATTGAGACTCTACTTCCAGAAAATGCAATCTGTCATCAAATCTTCAAGACAGACGGAAGAATTAACGTTTACAGACTTTACAAACTAAGCAGCTAACTGGTCTTGAACACCACTGTTTTCTACATCCTTCACCCTTTGAAAAAACAGTCCGGACCTCTGCCTAAGTGGTCAAAAATTTTGCTCCTTTAAATTGCTCATATTGTACATTTTTCAGTGAACTATACTTAACTGAGTTGTATCAGGAAAGTGTCACCTTTTATTTCATATTCATTCTTAATTTTATGCTGAGAATCTGACGAGCTATAGATTTGTATTCAGAATTTCTACAACATGACCTTTCATGAATTTGATTTACTAAAGCCTCCGACGCAATAGTTCCCATTTACACGCTTTGTTTTATATGGATGACATTTTCCCTCAAACATTAACGTGCCATTTTATTGTCTCCCAGCCACCTTCAATATCTTTCATAGATAGAACAATTTTGACTTGTCACAAAATCAAAATTGGCCCACAAAAATTTAGCTTTGGTAAAGAAAATGCATTTTTGTTCTTTTTTTGCCCTTGGGAGAGCAGAATTTTACATTAAGCCTCATGTCATTCTTTTCATAGAACACATAGATTGCTTTTCTCCTAGGCTATGTGTTTCACATGAGACATTTCATGTGGTACTGTATGCCACCTGTAGCCATTAAGGTGTTATTTATAGAACTATATCTAAAGAAACCCCCATGATAATTCTTTTACGCTATTCCATTGACTAAAAACCATGAACCAGTTAAGAAACCGAGCTCTATGAAATCACTGACATGTTTTCCTTTGTAGCTATCTAATACAGTTATTGCTGTATACTTCGGATGTTTATCTGACCTACATGAACCACACAAAGAATTAAGGATTTACTGAGACAAAACAGATGAAAATATTGCAGGAAGGTGGAATTGTTTCATATTCCTTCTTATAGCATGAAGTTTTCACATGTCCAGGAGAATTACTGCAAAACCAAAGGCTCTATCAGGGATGATAAGTCCTTTTTTATCATCGCTAACAAGACTGCTGAGCCACTGCAGAACAAAAATGATGGCTAGCGGGTCATTCAACAGTTCTGCAAACTTGTACCCAGCCACTGCTGGCCATCAGTGCATAAGACATACAAGATAAACAGGCAAAACTCCAGCATTTCTCAGTGAGAATAAGCCTGATTTCTATCACCAGGAACTTCTGGTTTCTTGCCTTTTGATTCTATTCATAGAAGACAGGTGCAAACCTGTTTTTCAGTATTTGGTCCCCAGTGAATCAGTAATATCTGCTGTGGGTTGTGCTGCCTCATGATTCCACAAAATGTTGACACAAATACACAATTATTTTTCTCCAAAAATAAAAATAATCTGAATGTTATTGAAACATATGTGTTAGTAGCACCTATTAAGAAGCACAAGTTACTTTGGTTTAATAGTTATCTTCTTTAAAATAAGAGTGCACAAGATGTTACAAAAACGCGTAAAAAATTACTTGAAACATCTTTCTCTGTAATTACAATAGTTTTGTAAAATATATAATGTGAATTTTTAATAAGCTATTGTTAGTGCACTACCAACTTTGAAAACTAAAATACTGAGCATCTTAAGACACCTTGAATCCTCTGCTCTGAAAATCCATACAAAACATGCGTTTCCCTGCACACTAAGCACCTAGCTGAATGACTCCCTACAGCTCAGCATTTGTTAACTCTGTTGCCAAAGTTATTGTGAAAAGTCCAGAGGAAAAAAGTCCCAGACTATGGCTTATCCATATGCCATACCATATCATGGTAAGTAATTATGACTACTGGACATAACTCTTATTCTAATTATATCGGAGTCACAGAGAAAGCAACAGGTTAATGAGAAGATATACCATCCTTATAATAAAAGGAAATTAATTCCTTAAAAAGTAAGACAAATCATATAAAGAGAGTCTAAAGAATCCAGATCTTGTAATTCAGACCCATATTTTCCATCAAGAGAGCGAAGCATAGATGAGAAAAAGTAGTTTTAAAGTTCTCCTGAAATATCTCCAGATGACTGCTTTCGAGAGATAGGACAAAACACAACTTCATTTGGAGGCAGAGGAAGGGATCTTCCCCAGAATGATCTGGTCTCAGATGGCTGCATTGCCCAGATGAACTGCAAGTTGTCCTGAGCCTTTTGAACTAATCTGAAGTTCTCACTGCTGATTCACCTAAACCACACTTCTCAGAGAAGTTGT
Source organism: Ardeotis arabs (assembly GCA_011801015.1). Lineage (NCBI taxonomy): Eukaryota > Metazoa > Chordata > Aves > Otidiformes > Otididae > Ardeotis > Ardeotis arabs. Next base: position 40,672 of record JAAGAY010001017.1, read on the forward strand.
TTTGACATATTTATTAAAAACATTAATGACAGCAGTGAACTACATCATGTCAAAAAGCTCAATAATGCAAAGTTTTACTTCTTGGGGACTCCAAGGCAGTAGATATTCTGCATAATAATGAAATACATGAAAAAATATTTTTATGCATTGAAAATACAGGGCTTCACTACAATATTTTTTTTAAAGATCAGTTTTTAAGTACTAGAAATACAATATATTAAAACAAGAAAAGGCAGTCTTACCCATTCATTTGCATGGTGAAAAAATTTTGGCACAGGAAGCCTCTTCCCCTCCCTGACAGTCCTACGCATTAACCACAAAAACCTGTAACAACAAAAAGAGGACATGATGGAGGCACGTGCAGTTAAATTAATCATCTAAACAACAGCAGATGATTCTATACTTTGTTGTTGTTGTATTTAAAAATTTTGTTCTTTCCTGTTGGTGACAATAGAAATAATTATCTCCTTTCCTGCTGAATGTATATCTTGGTGTCCTCATGTGTTGACCATCGGTTTTCAAGAGCAAGTGCTAAATTTTCACCTATGTGAAACACATGGCTGTTGTACAAAGGAAATTGCTTTTCAAATCCACAGAGAAAGAGCTCAAGATCACGAAGATAGGAAACAAAAGGACTATAAACAAATAAATAAATGATACAAAGCGCTCTACTTTCCTGCCCAAAATAATACAATGCCAATGCTGGTAACCGCTTAACAGAACGTTCATCATGCCACCAGCCACAACAATAAGAACGCACTACCAGGCCTATCAGCACTGCTACTTGCCACCATCTACCAGCAGAGACCTGGGTTTTAGGTGTATATTAGCTTAGCACTGCTGCTGCTGCTAGCGTACATGAACTTGCATTCAGCTCCACAGAAATGTCAGCCTGGGGAGGAGGGTGGATGCTTCGGAGTGGCAGGGTATCTGTTAAAAGAAGGCAGTGTGACAGCTGCGTTGGAAAAACACAGCTATGTAACAAAAAAAAAAAAAAAAAAAAAAAAAAAAAAAACCAACAAAAAAACCCCAACCATCGAAATATTCACAGTGAAAATGACTAGATGAAACAAGAAGAGAGCATGTTCAGATCAGTTGGATTAAACAGAGAGATATTGGAAAGAGGGAGAAGGAACCTAGAAAACTGAAAGAATTCTGTCTGGTTCTCAAGAAGTGAACATCAGATGTTTTATAACACAAACATATATTCTTTTATCTGTAAAACAAATATATCTATATAAGGTTGGAAAAGGCCATATATACATAAAGATGAAAATGGAACACTGCAAGACGTGTAAAGTGACTGATACTGACGTCTGCAGTTAGAGCAGCATTCCTCTAGACATTATGGTTCAAAAATGCGGCTTTGATTTTTCTCGGGTTTTTTTGAGGGAGGGGAGTTAAGTTTGAGTTTCGTTTGGGTTTTTCTGGGGAGGTGTTTTACTTCTTTTTTAAAAAATGTATGCTTTATGGAACTTTCTTCCTAACAAAGGCAGATCCAGCTCACAACAATGAGTTGTACCATTACCCAGGAAAGGTTTGGGTAGGGTGGAGCAGCGCTGCAGGACTTAGAGCGTTTCATCCAGCTGACAAAGTTTCCTGCGAGCAGCAGCAAACTTCACAGGGAAACGTCCACCTGACATCCACCTCGGTGAAGTTCAGCTTTGCATGCACTCCTGACCTTGAACCAAGTGTGACCGGGGGACAGTGCCATCCCTTTACAGACAGATGGCTGCAGCCAGCACTCAGATTCTTCTCAGCACCTCCTCCACCCCACCACCTCCTCCTCCACCCCAGTGCACGGGAACCTCTGACAGCAGAGAAACCAGCCTTGTTTCTAGGCTCTTCACTTTAAATAAATCCCTCTTGTCAATACCAATCACTATAAAGCCACTCTTTTGTCTTAGGGAATACGAAAGGCACATGGGACTGCGAGTAGAAATCTTTCCCATCAGGGCTGTTTTTAAACCAGAAAGTGTATGATTTTTCCCATTTCCCTCTTCACGTTTTGCACCAGTGCCTTTGATCAGGGTGACCAGTTGCTGCAGGCACACTTGCTGTTTTGTGGGGATTTTTTATTTCCCAGAGGGCACAGTATTGCTCATGTAGCTTCACAAAATTACAGTAGACATGGTTTTGCTGCCCCCAAAGCTCCAGAACCAGACCTGTAAAAAACAAAGTTCAGATTTTCTGAGGATAAATTTTCACCACTTGAACTTCTTTCACTCTTCCCACACACATGAGCCTTTCCCTCTGACAGCCTTCGATCCCTCGTCCTTCCCCGGGCTGTCTCACCCCTTATGGTCCTCAGAACCAGCAGCCATCCCACTGCTGCCCTCTGTGACCATGAGATCATTTCCAACTGTTCGCCAGTGGTTCGTGTTGAAACACCACAGAAGAAGTGCCAGTGTTCAAAAGGTTATGCAAGCAATGTACAGACATTTGGAAGATTTCATATTCGGGGCAGGGGGAGGCGAGCGGGGGAACCGTTACAATTGCTTGATCAGCAACACTTTAATTTCCCTACAATAGCTGATACAGCTGAATTTGTGAAATTATCCTTATTCAAAGATCATTCTAGCAACTTACAAAGTGATTAAACCACTGCTAGCTCATTTATTATTTCTGTATTCCCATTTATTTTTACTGAAATCCTAAAACAAAATTACTGCCAAAAATATAGCTGTTTTATTTCTCATAATAATCTAGATTGATTTTACCACCATAATATTTAAACGCGTTTTATTTCCTGAGGCATTAAATGTAGTTTACAGTCAGCTGCAACAGAGTGCCTAGCATCAAAAATGTTGGGCATTTAGCTGAGACAAAGGGACTAGGGCTTTTTTATATAATTATTTTATATTTGCTCCCCTTCCCACTGTAGTTCAGCTTATGAGTATATAGGAAATGCAATGATAACCAAAAGGATATGATTTTATTAATCCATTGAATTTTATGGATTTATGTCTAGAATTCAGTGGAAATGTAATAATACTGATCCACTTCCACAGAGACTTGAATTTAGAATAGGCCAGATCATTAAATCTCCCCTGAAGAAGCAGTCGTATCAAACAGTTGAGTTATCTAGGTTTTCTACAGTCTGCCACAGCGATACAGGAACTCTACAACTGCTCAGAAAAGCAGTTTTGGCAAAGATGAACGCGCACACACACACATGTTATTACAGCCTAAACCACAACGGACAGGGATCTTGATTAAGGTCAAAGCGATCTAGAGAGACAGTAGCCGGGCACCTCTCCATAAAGCCATGCCAACACCCTGAAATTGTGGGTCAGAACTAAGAAATAGCACAGCGTGCCATACCTGCAGGTCTGGCGGCACACGTAGGGTCTGAGTAGCTAGAACACTGAGCTGGAACTCAGGAGGGTTCTGCATCTTATTCAGGTAAATTGGAGATACGTTTTCCATGACGACACTTTGCATTCACAACAGGTTAAAAAAAAGAGAATGAGATTTATTGTTCTGAACTCTGAATCCAAAAATCTGAAGAACTATTCTCAAAATTTATTTCAACTTCTGAACATGAATGCTGCTCGGTTCACGATAGTAGATACGTTAGTTTTGTTGAAGGACTCCCCACCGGATACAGAAAACTAGTGAAAGACATTTCCATGTCATTTCCTAATAATTACAAAAGAGAGAGTTTCATTATAGTCAGACAAATTGTTCACCTGTTTTTTAAAGTCTATAGCTTTTGGGCTTATTTTCTACAGTAACAAAGATGTCAATGTGACAACTATTACATCGCGCTCATATATACAAAGCTTTTAACACGAACTTACGCTCTGAAACACCTTCAGAGGTGCCAGAGTTCCTTACAAGGAATGAAACCAGCTGAACAGGAGTATTCTTTTGCTTTGAAAAAGAACATACCGGATTTTATTAAGAATTTCCCAAGTAATGATTATATATTAAAGATGTATAAGTGTCCAGGGGACACTGTCACCTGGATTTAATAAGCTTTTTTTCTCCTCTGTTATTAATTCTTTTTAATGGACTATGAAATGTCTGGCAAAGATTTTATTACATTTACCATAAAATACGGAAGGTCAGGCATTTAAATGTAATTTTTTACAATGGATTATTTAAAGGTTTTTTTTGACGTCTTCATAAACGTAAGGGTTAACATTAATTAGGAAGTTTAACCCATATTATATTAAAATCAATGATAATCAGATTTAACTTTGTAGAAAAACTCTAAGAAAGTAGGTTATCACAAAAGAAGAGGAAAAATATGTTTTTGTTTTACCTGTAACTTCTAGGAAAAATTAACAAAATTTATTTTCATAGATGCTTATAAAGGGTTTTTAAAGGCATTCAAAAGCCAGACTGCTATTTCTCCTTCAAGGATACTGAAGGAAATAGGCAGGGGAGACAAGGAGAGGGTGTCACCCTCTATGTCAGTGACCAGCTGGAGTGCAGGGAGCTCCACTGAGGGGTGGATGAGGAGCTGACCAAGAGCTTATGGGTCCCTGAGGGCCGGGACAGGTGACATTATAGTGGGAGTCTGCTACGGGCCACCTGACCAGGAAGACTGAGCGGATGAGGCCCTCTACATACAGATAGGAGCAGCCTCATGGTCACAAGCACTGGTCCTCATGGTCACAAGCACTGGTCCTCATGGTCACAAGCACTGGTCCTCATGGAGGACTTCAACCACAAGGATATCTGCTGGAAGAACAACGCAGCAGGGCCTGACAATTAAATCTGGCTGGGGACATCAAGGACAAAAAGAAAAGCTTCTATAGGTACATTACAATCTTCTGTTCTTGGAATAAAAATGTCAGTTTAAATACTTTTGTTTAGTTTTAGCAATTCTTATATTTTTCTTGAAACTTTTAAACAAAATAAATCTGTAGAATAAAAATTTAAGAAATCCTAACTAGCTTGTAATCACAAAAATACTAAAGGATTTTAAGATTCTTTTACAAACACCACAGGTAGATACTGTTTTTTAAATGACCTACTAAAGTTTGTAAAGCTAAATCATTTATACACTAACACAGATAAATTCAACTTACATTAATCTTTGAAGTTTGCTTGGTTTTTTTTCAGGATCAGAAGGAAGACTTCACCTGAAAGATTGTTCTATTTTTTTTATCTGAAAGCTTTTGTTCTCTTTTCCAAATAAAATTGTTTATAAGGAAAGATTACTGCAAGAAAAGAAAGAAAGAATACCCTCTGCCCAAAAATCTTATATTGAAACAGAAAGAACATTTTAGGCTTCCAAAGATTTTTCTGTTAATGTCATGACATTATAATCTACAGAATCCAGTGCAGGAACATAAGAATAGCCCTCCTGGACCAGACCAAGGCTTTCTGTCATTCTGGCTCTAATGGACAGCCATAGATAGGAATTCAGGAAAGATGAAGAACAGACCAAACATATATGACTCTTCTTCAAATGGATTTGAGTATTAGTACCTTCCAGCGGACCTTCTTTAATGAACTTATTCAGTAGATACCATTTTGCATATTATTTGACCAAATTTAGTATCTGACTGACCTGCTCTGCCCCCACCCCAAAAAGCAGCAGTCGGGCACCTGTCATGAGGTGTAAGAGCTGTATGTATTCCTCATAGTCAGAATAAATAGCAGAGGAGAAGACAACTGAGGGCTTTGTCAGAAGTACTAACTTAATTCCTGCATTTTATATCAAATGGAGGCCAGAGTTTAAAAACAACTCCTCATATAGTGCCCAGCCTTTAACTTCTGTATGCTGAAGAGCCAGAGAATTTCACTTGTAAGAGCTTTAGCTATAGAAAGGAGTCAAGCCGTAGGAAATACATTATAGAATATTAATAGCTAGTCCAAATTTCAAAATCTAGAGAGTGCAAAGGTGACCCTAAATACATACTCATTTTTCTATCCCTGTTATTTCTTCTCATTCTCTCGTTATTGTAAAGCAAATTTTTCATGGCCATTTCACCCAGGTACCAAACCCATTAAACTGCTGTTTTTACAAATGCCAACACTGAGATAATTTGCTTATGAATTTTGGCAGAATTGGCTGTTGTACAAGACATTTCCAGGAACGGTAATCAGTTGAGAAATAGATATAAATAATAACTAGCTCAATGGGGAGAGCAGTTTTGTGCTCATATATATATTAGCAACTATTTGCCTAATAAGAATGATTTCTAGACTGTAGGTATTTACGTCTCAGGGGAGGAAAAAATGAAAGGCACAAAATAAAAAAAGAAAACCAACAGCAAGAGCCTCTGAATACTGCAAGTTGATGTGGATTGCTCCATAACTACAAGTTTCATAGTTGCATTTTTCTCCACATAAAATAGCAATGTTTTCTTAGTTGTCACAGATTACAGACGCTGATTATAACATCAGTTTATATAAATTCCTATGAACTATGTATGTTAAAAGATAGAATAATGAACATTCCAAGAGTGCACAGAATAACTGCAACGGTGCTAACGATCTTTGGTAACAAAATTTTAACTACTGCTGTTAATACTACTAGTAAACAGTAGGCATTCATTTTATAAAACACCATGTTCCAGAAGACTTTGTACCAAAGAGTCATTTAATCTGTACAAAAAGAATTAACTGGAAGAAATCCTTTTTAATTACCACACAAGTCATATTTCCTATTGCTTTTCAAAATATAAGAACATTCTCTCTATTTTTGGGCTGCCACATCACCAGCATAAATAGTCCATTTTGGCTGATACTGCTAGAAGACCTTCAAATATGTATATTTGCAAAATCAAAACAGGTGTGGATTCAAATCTTTACCTAGTGCATAGTTTGAATATCAGGTTTAAAATGTGAAAATAAATTCCTGTATCTTATAACCAATATCTTAATCTAAACAAGCTTAATCTCATATCACTGTACTATCTGAGCACTCTCCTAGAGAAAATTCACCAAGAAGTTCACCAAAACCAGACCTGCAAAATTATCCAGATCAGCTGACAACTGGAGAAAACACTGAAGAGGAAATTTTCTGGTCATAAAATAAAAGGAAAAAAGCTTCTCTGGAAGAAAGAGTCAAGTATAGTGAAATAATTTTTATTTTTCTGTGCTTTGCTGAGGTTTTATGATAAAATTTTCATACTTCTGGACCTTTGGTTTAGTTGATTTGTGAAGTAGTAGTTTGTTGTATACTAGTAATGGTGCTAGAAAGCTGTGCATCAAACGACTTTGCATAGACAGGGAATGGAGAAAAAAAAAAACCACAAACACTCAGACGACTTTAAATGTTGAATTATTCTGTTTTTGATGGCTTAAATACAACTTTCAGTAATACCGTAAGTATCTAGCATTGTAATTCAATATTCAGAATGGTGGTAAAGTTTCATTCTCATTTATTCATAACATGTACAAAAATATTTACTTTAACTAGATTTTAGGGGTGTAGGAAGGTTTCACTCCCACCTAACAAACAACCAGTAGCCTTCTGCCACAGAGCACCTGATGTGTCCTACAATATATCACTGCATACAGACCAGGTTATGTTTTATACTCTGCAGAAAGGGGGAAATACTTTCAGCCTCACGAAGAGTATTTGACTACTACTTCCTAAGTCTCTTCAAAAATAAATATTTCTTGTGATATAAAAGTTGAAGCATCAACCAGGCTGAGCTGCCTGTGACTTTTGTATCCTTTTCAGTTACTCACTAATTGCTGCAGTGAAAGGCTCCTCAAGACCTACGAGGTTCCAAGAACAAGTCATGACCTGAACACGCAATAATTACAGAAAGGAACTTGATGCTTGAAATAGGTCCTTTAAGCCTTCCTACTGATTCAGTTCCCTTCGTTGCAAAAATTATTTTGTTGCCTCAAAACATATGCTTTGCCAGAGAAAGCTGAAACCTTTCAAAGAATTATTTCCCTGACTCGTTAGCTAATATGCTTCCACTGAGATAATATTAACACTGTTGAAGGATCGTAGTCCACTTGAATGTAAAATAGAATACGTAACATAAGCCACTCCTGAAGGTAATTTAACCTGTTACAGGTTATTTTAAGAGGAAGCAGAAATAGTCATGTATAAACCATATATCTGTAAAAATAGCGCACATTCACAAGCTGGCCTGCCTCATCCTTAATTTAAAAGAAAAGTTACTAATGTCGAATTCTATATTTCTTATAACAACACCCATAGCAAGAGAATGCCTACAATGACCCGAAGAGAAACTTCAAGAATACTGAACCTATGAGGGGAAAAAATTTAAAAAAAAATAAAAAATAAAAAAATCCAGGTTCCCTGTGCAGTCTGTGTTCATAATCCATAACAACGTGCACACTCTTATTGAACATGAACCCTTAATGACACCTCCTGTACAGAAAAGTAAATAAAGTCATCTCAAAGAGGTCTTGATCCCCCTGGTATTATCTTTTACAGGTAGAATGGTACTGCTCAGCAAATACGTCCTGTAAGACATGCTGTCTCTATAAAATCTGTATAATCCTTTCTGGGCTGAATTGCCCCTGGTGAAGCAGCATTGGAAAATGACCTCAAGCAACTGTGCCACTGGGATCCGTCATCATTTGACTACAACCTAATAAAATTTCAGTCTAAGGCAAATTTTCATTAATTTTATGGCTCCTAGAAGACTAATATAATACATATAAGTTTTAAGTTTATACCTATGCTTCCTGAGCTAAATCTTTAATTGTAATCCAAATCAGCCAAGCACTTAAATAGATACTTTACTTTTGAGCACTTAATTCTACTGACTTTGATGGGTCTATATAGGTGCTTAACATAGGTGTCTGCTTTCTTGTTTTGCAGGATTTGCGTTGACAGCGCTTAGTGCTTTGGATATCCTTTCCCAAGGAGTAGTTTTTTGTGTGGTTTTTTTTGTTGTTGTTTTAATAAGGAAAATAAAATAAAAATATCATAAATGTAAGACTTAAAAAGAGTAACAGCTTTCTTACCTTTCTAAAATTCTAATGGATGTTGTGAAGTTGCTGGGTACTTTCTCCTTGTACTTTCCAGCCGACGCAACCCAGACCTTTACCTGTACAGTAATCAGCTTTTAATTAAGCCAATAAGTTTTTCATATTACCCTAATGCCTGTAACAATTGTTATGATTCTATTATTTTCGTTGTTAAACACATTTGTAGTTTTAAATGACAGGACGTCAAGCTAGCAATTTGTAAAGATGTGTGAATGAGGAAATTGTTCTATTCATATGTTCATAATGAACAGAGAGATAACTAATAACGCTTTGTATTCTCTCACCCTCCAACAAGAGCAAAGAAAAGCAAAGGAAGCAGCCTGGATAATTTCCTGCAACCCTCCCTTTGTTCTTAAGCCTTTTTAGCAGTATTTATTGAGGAATGCAAAGGAATAAAAAAAATAATCCCAACCAAGCTTTGAACATACTGCTGTAGTGACACAGCTTCCAAGAACAAGAAGGAGCTCATTCATCAGAACAAAATGCTGGAAAAAAGCCAACGCACAACCGCACACATTACTGTGGTTGTTCTGTACCGCATCAGACCGCTACCACTCCATTTAATACGCTATTGTGAAAATCCGTGCAAATCTAAGTTGTTCCATCCTTACATTATGCCTTACATCAATCTCTTCAGCAACGTCAAAAATGTGAATAGAAACTATTTAAGGCACTTTACTGTTGTAATAGACTGGGTTGAATGTTTGCCTCAACACTGTCGAAATATCAAACCACCACTTAAGCAATGGAACATCAGTTAAACCACAGGCCCGTTATCTTGCAAGCCAACTCCTGGTCTCTTGCAAGCCAGTCAAACCACAGGACTAGAGGCTTCCTGTTTTAAGGACAATGAATATGCAATGAGACAACGATAAAAGGACAGAAAAACCATCATCAAAAGAACCATCATCAACGGAACCATCATCGAAGCAACATAGGAACCAACACTGGACGGAACGTTCTCCCACTGAGTGAACTGGACTGTCGGGATGCCGCAGCTCCGTGGTGGTAGCTATTGCAAGGAAACTCTTTTCCCTCTTTCCTTTCTTTCTCTCTCTTGCATTTGCAAACTTGTTGTCAGGCACATAAAGTTACCTAGCGCTTGACTCCGTTGTGAGTCTTAATTCTGTTCCCGAGAATACGAGCAAAACCATGCTCCGGTGTGTGAGAGATTGGTCTAGCCACCCCTAGCCTCCCAGACTCGTCTGAGGTTGGCTAGAAAGCCTTCCTCTCATCCAAAATCGGAGCGTGACAACTGTTCAAGAACCTCACTGATTAAACAGTGGGGAAACAAGGGGCATAGATGCTACCGAGAGTTGCCACTTCCCTTTGATTTTAAAGACGCCAAAGACACACCTGACAGAGGATGTGAGGGAGGGAAAAAAGCGCCTTAGTGACATCAACATCATCGTCTTTCCTTTCCCAGGTTTCAGAGCAAGCTGCACACCCATGAACATGGAAAGGGTTCAGCTACTCCATCACCCTTGTACCGTCTCTCCGCACCCACTGAGCTACATCTGCCCCTTCTGCCCTATTTTTCAGAGATCCTTGGAAACACCACTAAACATGAATATTTGGAGAAAGCAAAAAAAAAAAAAAAAAAACCAACACTTTTTAGCAGAGTGTCAGATGAATGATGCTTACTTAGTTATTTAAAGAAATTTTTTAATTTCACGTTGCTATTCAATCAAGTTCCTTGTTTTTTCCCCACTGTTTATAAATAAACTGTAATACTTACCCATTACTACTAATTATGTGTAAAATCTGAACAGCAGATTCACGAACATATATTCATGTCAATTTGCTCACTTTAAGAGCTGCTCATCTTCCAATTTCTGTCAAAATTTGTATTTGAACCTGAAGAAATTTTCAAAGACAATCTTACATTAAACGGATAAGATTAAAAGTCAGGATATAAACAAAACAAAAAATAGCAACGTAATAGAGTGAGAGTCCTTACTCTCCACCCAGATTTGTGTCAAGTACTTTCCACTAATATTCAAAATGAAAATAGGAAAATTTGTATTTTATGTTTAGGGTTATTTTGTCATTATACTTTTTGTGATAGCTTTATTACAATTGATTAAATACTGAAATGGAATCATCACTTCACAATTTTATGGAATTTAAGATGCCCACAAAATGGTAACAGTAAACTCTATGTAATTTTACCACCTAAGGAAGGCAGCATGAGCTTTCTACTACATTAGAAAATTTGAATTTTTATTTTCTTTTTTTTTTCTTTGGCATCTTTTATCACTTTAAAATATATTTACAAGGCATAAACCAAACTCACTCCCTCACCTTCAAAATGTAAAATGTATTTATACTGAAAATATTTATCGTGTCATTTCAGTAACGTGATTCATAGTAAGATACAAACGGACCTGACATATCTCAATGAGGCATATCACAAAACAACACATTGCCCAGAGCCAGTTTGAAATTTCAAAGAATCTTGGGTGTAAAATTGATTTAAATACAAAATGTTGTTTGTGGTAAAACCCTATCAAAATGTTGATGATAAAGATTTATTTACTTTTTAGGAAATTATACAGGGAACAGGCTGACAAAATTATGATGGCATAAATGTACTCCAAATGGAATATGTTAGGATTTTTGTATGTTTGAAAACTTCTTAAATTTTTCAATACTTTTGGATAGCTTAACTGTTTATGTTGCCAGAAGATTTAAGTGGTTTGGTTTTCATTTGTTTGCTGATCTTTGTATTTCTTCATTTCTGGCTTGGTGTCCTTCAATTAACTCTTTTCTTTGGGTTTTTGGTTTGGTTTTGGTTTTTTTTGTTGTGTGGTTTTTTTTTTTTTAAAAACCTTAAAATACGGTAGTTTGATTTTACCTTCCTTTTGCTTGTAAACCTATTTCACATCCCTTCTTAAATCTGTAAGTCAAAAATCTCTTTAACTTGCCTGTACCAATGTCAGGTTTTTAAATGGCAAACCATTTACAATAAACTTCAAGCACAATTTTCAGTGTTCTGTGTGTGGACTTCAAAGCTCATTTCAAAATTTTAAAGGTATAATTTAGATTTATTTGAAATAGAGCTGTTATATATGGCATTAATATTAATACGTGGAAGTAAGAAACTTTTCAGAAAAGTGTTCATCTAAATGCTTTTATTTGAAGGGACAAAAAAAAGTTGGCATATTCATAACAAAACTTCCAACATATGTAGCTCTTCTATAGCTTAACGTGTGTCGTGTGCAGGAGCACCGAATTAATTCTGCTTTTAACATTTTCACCAACAGAGAGTATGCACAAGCACTCATGGGGAAAGGGAGAGTCTAGAAAGGCTGGTGTCATTATCATGACTTATGCTTTTAGTGAGAAATTCAGTATTTCACTCTAGGAGGTCTAAAATTAAGATTAAATTACAAATCAACTGTGTGAATCTCCTAATGAAAGGAAAATACACACATTTCCTCCACTTTCAAAGCATAGTTTCCAAAGCATAATGTCTGTTTTGCCCGTGACAGTGATTGGCAAGTAATCTCCATTGTCTTTATCTCTACCCATGAGCTTTTTTTTTTTTTTCTTTCCCCCCCTTCCTATCTTATTTTCTTCTCCTGTCGTGCTGAGAAGGGGGAATGAGCAAGCAGCCTGGTGGGTGTCTGGCAGCCAAGGTTAACACACCACAAGTAGACATCAGCTTTATTTAATCTGCAGGCCATTTAATGTCCCCAGAATACGAAGCCAAAGGGAAGGAAAAAAAAAAAATTCTTATTTAGAAGAAAACAACAAGTTATCCCTCATGGATTGTTTCATAAACATTTTTTCTCACTTGAGAACTCCGATTTGTATCCAGACGTTCTACTGGAAAGATAATAGTTCAATTTGTTTTCAGTGTTGTATATTCTCAAATAATATCTGTGACAATTTTAACCAGCACTGTCATATTTGTGCAGCTGAAATCCTAAACGAGCAATGTAAATAGACAAAATATCGAACGTCTTCAAAACATGCATAAGATTCAAAGGAATGGCTAATTAATGATCTTTATAAACTACTACAGCTTTGTATGTACAGCTTTGAAGAGAGAACACTCCTCTCTGCAGGTCTCCAGTATTTGCACCCATGTTCTCTTCTGGCCTTGGAAGCACCTCGAGCTCTGAAATGATAAAACTTGTTTTCATATGTTATCATTTCTTTGGGTTTTAATAAATACTTTGCCTCAGTATAAGCAGGCATTGGTGCAAAGATCAAAGTTTAAAATTAAGAAAGGAGTTCTGGAGTTTTACTAGTGCCTTATGCACAGAGGGATTTCCTTTTATTTGACTTAAACCTGATGTTTGCTGGTTTCATTTAATGTCCCTAATTCTTTTAATCTTTTTCTAGACATCCATAATTTTATCAATTCCAGTTTTATACCCACACTCATCTCCTTGTTCTTGGATGAAAACCACTCGTCGCACCTCAAACAACCAATCCAAGAAGTTCAAGCAGGATTTAACCATGAATTTAGCAAGCAGCACAAAGAAAAGAATTTTTTTTTTTAAATTTTGCTTTGTTTTTCCTTCTCCTGTATAGTTTTCCTATATTTATTTTTCTGTTCTACAGTAAGAAGTTCAAAGAAATGAACTGCTGATGTTGGGATAGCTAACCCCTTATATTTACTCAGAATAAAAGAAACAATCTTTTCTTATTTGCAAATATTTTATCTTCTCTTAAGTTTTATCCATGCAAGCAATTTTTCTGCTTTGCATGGTAAATATACAGTGATGTATTTGACCTTAGCAAAAATAACCAAAAATAGCAATAAAATACCCCACTATATATACGGTAAAGCCCCAGAGATATCAAATCTCAATATGGTTCTTAAAACTATTGTGTTTTTCATTACTCAGAAATATTAGCCTCTTCTTGCTCTCCCTGATATATTTTGGGGGGGGAGGGCACATTCTCCAGCAGACTGTTAGCACTGCTTTGGGAAGTGCTGCGTGTTTTCTGTCATTATGTCCTGAAACATCCCTCGAGTCTTCACAGCGTGGTGTAGCCAGAGGCACAAACAGTACTGATACATTTTATTTACTTCCCTTAGAGGTCCTTGGAAAAGACAAGGATGTCCCAATGGACTCTTGAAGACAGCATAATCATTCAAAATGCTGATGATTTACTTTGATTAAACATTGCATCCCTGAACTCAATTTTAGAGACCACTACAAGTCTTGTCGACAAGTAAACAGCTGGTTGAGGTGTTCTCTTTCTATCAGTTTTATCACCAGAACAATATCTTGTGTTTAGTGGTGATTCTAAGTGCTACTGCAACACTATCAACCAGTTTAGCTCACTGAGCTCATAGCTGAGCAGTTTAAGCATCCACTCCTCTAAATTACTTCCAACGGTCTTTTACAGATGTGTTCCACCAAGGTGGTGATTTTCCTGATGTGTCTGGGAAAGAGAAACGATAGTGCTACTGAGGTACATTTCATCACTGGAGAGTTCGCACAAGTGTGACGTTTTAAAGATTAAGAGATAGCAAATCACTTACAGCTATGTTGATGTTAAACATTTAAATGACTTCACTGACCAATACTGGGGTTACTTTTACACTTGCTGTTATATTGCTCAGACACTTTGTCAAATTTGGGCCGTTGCTTTCACAAACCTGTAGATTTTGTTTATTTAAGTATTTATATAGTTGTCCTTACTGCAATATCTGAACATCTTCACCATAATGTAATGTTTCCCCATAACTACATTATCAACTAAGACAGACAGATCTTAAGAGTACTCATACTGTGCATTATCCACAATCCTCATTGACTAGACATCAACTGGTATGGTGCAAAACCTTGCAGAAATACTGAGCTGGCTCCTACGGTAGAGTTGAGCTCTTTTTAAACGCCAGCTGTCCTAAGAGGCAGCCTTGGGGAGGCTGACACCACGTTGGATCCGACCATCCCACGTTCCCCAGGGGTGATATGGCCACAGGCTGAGCTGCAGGCTAAATCCCATACACAGCCATTTTCCAAATTGCCTACAGAAATGAAATTGTGGTCACGAAATTGTGGTCACAACCACAAATGTAAACAGCTCGGGCATGTTTGAAGCTACAGACAGAAATACACTCTAAATTTATAGCACATTTATCTAACGTCTATTATTTTAATACGCAAGCTGGCCTTTGGCTATAGTTAAGGTAGCAGTGTTGTTAAGTGCTGCCCACCCAGCAGGGACAGGAAAGTTTCCCAGCCATGGCAATCCTTGGGATCCCTGGCTGAAAAGCGAAGGGCTAGGCTGATGCTCAGAGTGTACAAAGCCACTGTGCATCACAGCAGGAGAAAGGTAAAACCTCTTCTGTCTGCCTGAGTTGCCTCCGCAGACACAGAAAATCTGAGGTTTTATCTCTTTGTCATTATTGTTTCATTGTAAAATAAATTAAAATATTTACATCATATTAAGACAGAATCATTTCTTATAACTGATCTGAATGCAGAATGCGCATATCAGGGTGGAAGAGAGTTTATAAAAATCTTGTTTTGAGTGAAATGTCACTGTCCACTAATAGATATTCAAGATTAACTCCTGCAGGAAATAAGATCTGAGAACTCTGTCGTTATACACAGAGAACAACAGTGAAACGTTCAGACTGAGTTTATTATTCTCTGTGCTCCCTTACAGGGGAGCAGAGAATAGAATTAAAAGGGATTAAGACCCAGCAGCAAGCGAAGAAACATCTGCCTATTTATTATTTCTACGATAGACGCCTTCTTACCTGCTCTGGGCATAATTAAATTTCTGGTGTCCTAGAGTTACCAACATAAATGTCTTTTCCTGTTGTTGAGTTCATTGACTGGTGATCCACACTGAAGTCCATGGCTCTAAGCTGCACGTTATTCATCTGCATGTTTCAACTCAGTAATTTCCCACTGAGCAATTTTTGAGTACACAACTAAACTTACAAGCAATCTACTTGTTATCTAATCAGTTTTATATTATGCCATCTTTCAATTTTTTAACTTACAGTTTTACAAAAGTTAGATTTCCATGTGAATAAACAAAGATTGTTCTATCAATCCATTACATTCCTCTGTAACAACCTTTTTTCAGCAAACATACATGTGAAAAATGATCACAACTGTTTACCTAATATTATTACCTAAGTATATTAGGGTAAATTATGGTATTTTCTGCTTCATAATAAATAGTGAAGGGATTTGTCCTCATCTGTATCTATTCAGTCAGTGCCTTAATTGCTGTGGAACATTCATTCCTTAGTAGACAAGAAGTTGTAATAGCTATATGGAAGAGTATTTTTCCCAAGAGCAACACATTAAAGTTCTCTGTTGTCTTTTTCTTTTTTAAATACTTTTTCCTTTCTAAGAACTTCTGTGCAAATGGTAAAAACCCAGTAAAAGCAGCAATTTCACAAATTCATCTCTCCAGAATACCAGTAGACCATAAGCCGTAGTCCAGAAGCTGGCACACTGTAAACACTGAAACTCAAGTCCATTTGTCCACTCCTGTATTACAGCTGACAAGCAAGTAAGTTTGAAGTTTAACAAAAGGTTTGTTGGTCTAGACCTAGAATTCAGGTTCCGAATCATCTGGAGACAACTTTAGCAGTGCAGTGTTTATTGCATTTCTGAAACTTCTCAAGCGTTATACAGACAAACGAAATACGGCCTTGTATACTTTCAAGTTTAGTATTTTTTCTTCTTGCTACTGTTCTACTACTCTAGCTACAATCAAAGCTGCATTATCTCATTTTTTTTTATTGCTAGTTTAGGTAGTTTATATCTCAGCTTCCCAGTATCTAAATTTACATCCAGTGTTCTACTTCAGCAAGTTAATTAAATAATAAAGATAAACATGTTATAAATCTGCATATACATTTAAGATGCATCTGTATTGTCAGTAGCATAAGAAGAAACATCACCAAGTTTAGGTATCCATGCACACACTCTGCTTATGTCATCTACCTTGCATTACAGGAATCCAACATGACCAAAGAACTATTTCCACCTCTTGATGGATTTATAGTACCCCAAGAGATCTTTCCATTTCAACCCATCATTACTAGAACACAGACTGTATTTCTTACATTCCAAACAGAAACATGGCATCAATTTCACTGGAATATATCTTAGTAACATTATATAGGTCACAAACAAAAGTCATGAGACCACAGCTAAAAGGAGGATGGGCTAATGAATGGCTGGATTAACATGGAAAACCATGTAGGAGATGATATTTCAGTAAGGAACCTTTTCTTTGGCTATAGGAGGGGAAAAAACCCTAAACATCCCATACTACTTTTTGGATGATACATAACCAGATTGCAATAAATCACTGCTCATTTAGCTCATATGAAGAAATGTTTTTTAAAAATATTACTTTTGTATATATATTTATACATATATATATAGGCTGTGAAAATCTACCTATGTTGTGAGCAGTTCAGACTAAACTAGCAACAATTACCAACTCTAACTCTTATCTGCTAATAGCACTGCTTTTTCCTCCCAGCCTGTCACCAGCTGTATCAACCTCTGTCTTTGTCTGTGATTTCCAGGGATGAAGCCACAGCATTAAGTGGAAAGTATTGCCTCTTTTGTTGGGAGGAACAGCATCGTTTTTTCATTAATGGCATGAGAAAATTTCACAACACAAAATTACACTGAAGTCCAACTAAGCTGGCTGTAAATTTACCATTTAAAAACCATTTACTGGAATACCAAACACACCATCCAAAAGTCAGTCATTTTCAAATTAATTGTTCATTAAATCACATATATGAAAAGACAACATTTCAGTATGGAGTAAACAAGTTGTAAAGAATTTTCATTCTTTCACAGAAGAAGAACATTGTCATTGTAAACACCTGTCCTTCACCACTTCTCTCATACTTGCTTGTAATTCAGTGCTGGCAGCTACAGCTGCCAAAAGGCTTTTGTTAGTCTAGGAGAGAGTACTTGATTTAAAATTGAGGTTGTGTGAGCTTTTAAGTAATGTTGAAAACTGGGACAGACATACTTAGTACCGTACTAGTTAGAGAAGCACTGTTTTATGGTAATAGTCACTGAAGAAACACGTTTATAGCTAAATTTCAATCAAGCCATAAATATTACACTTCCTATGGATTTCAACAGGTTAATGAACCACCATCCTGGAAATGACATCTGATAATATATGTACTTGTCAGCATCTATATTGACTCGCAAAGTCATCTTGAACCAGCTCCACTTTATGGCAATCACAATAGTAACCTGTTACTTTAGCGACTTCTCCCAGTGTTCGCCTATGACAATGTACATTTTTCATGCCTGATGATTCATTATAGAAATGTCACAGAATATGTGGAAAGACTATGTTTACAAAAAGCCACACTGACTGGATCATGAATCATAACTGCTCTGTTGGAAGGACTGCAGAAGAAAACGTGGGGTTAGATTTACACCATTTGTTTAGTTTATGCAGTAACTGCTTTCTCATAAGCTCAGTTAGATATACCGTTAAGATGAAAACAATGCAACTTGATAAGAAGGAGAAAAAATAGAATAAAAACAGATTCTCTGTCTCTTAGGAAAGCATTCTAATTTTTGCAATGAGAAGCATCTCCGAATGTAGGTTGTGAAACAGCCTTGCCCAGTGTCAGAATTTTATTTTGAGGTCTGTTCTGAAAAGGTTTTCTTCTAAAAAAGTTGTTTCTAATAACTGAAATGCATTAAGTACACTTTCATGATGCACTATCTTTCCATGTCGGTTGCATCACAGTCAACAGAAATTCTTATTAGAATTATATCTGAATTGCAGAACTGCTAAGAGATTCAAATTCCCAAGTTTATAATGCAGAGACAAAGTAACAAATTAATTTATTTCATCGCTTCTCTTGCCTTCAATTCCTGTAATTTTCCAAGGCTGATATCCCATCTACAGGAGAGTTGAACTAAATGCACAAGCACATTTCTATTAAGGAGATCCTCTTGCTAAAGGGCAGTTATAAGCCGTAGAGCTATTATTTCTCCTATGAAAATGAAAGTAGCTCACTCTCTCTAAATGAAAAAAATTCTTAAGCCCAGATCCTTAGAACTCCCTGCTAACACTGTGAATGAAATCAGTACATCTATACCCAGAGAAGTTACAATATATTACACAAATCTGCTGAATTCTTTGGCAGTGTTTTACAGATCTGTCCTGATTCACCAGCTGACAGGTTTGTCAAGAGGGCACAGTGGATAATGGGTAAATTCATTATCAGACAAACAGATGAGTGTTCTTATACAGTTTAAAGTTCAGTTGTATCCTTTAATTCCTCAGTATTACATCATTAAGAGATTTGAGAAGCAGGATTTTTGCTTTATTTAACCTAATTAAAAGAATGCATCAAATATATTAGACACTTCAGCTAGAATATCCTATTGTCTTTTTCCTACATACAGTATCAACATTAAGTTTATGCTCACTTCTTCAAGTGTACTTGCAAATTATTATTGGTTTGGTTTTTTTTTTTTAGTAAACAGTGTCTACCACACAGTGTCTATCACACAGAATTGCTCAGAGGCACTCTGGACAGTGTAGAGTAAAACTGAGTTGGGAATAAGCAGAAGAGGGCAGCATCTTACCACGTTTTAGAGTCTACAGACTTGGCTTCCTCAAGTTGAGACATGATAACAGGTCTATTTTGTCGAATGCTAATTTTGTTCAAAGATGACCTACATTCGTTAAAAATTTCCCTTTCATTAACGCACAATATATCACCTTGCTAGTCAGGCATTAAAAAAATAAAATAATCCTCTGTAAGCTAATTGCTAATAACAGCTGATAACATTTCAAAAGCAAAGTAACTTACCTTTGTGCATCCAACCACAGCTTCCATTTTACTTTGGTAAAGACGAAATTTCTAAATGGAAGTAGCAGTAGCAATGCTCAAGCTCCAAACCAGAGCCCAAACAAAGCACCAAATTGGAACACTCAGAAGTTTTATCACACAGCTCCTTCTAGTATTTGAGCAATTGTTTAAAATTACAAATGGAGATGTTAAGACCGCACATGACAAGTGTAACTATAATATTCAAACATTTATACGCAATGCAACCTGTATGATACCATAGAGTTACATGTTCATAAATATCATACAGAGAATACATATCTATAAATATTTGTATTTGTTACATATTGCATGTGTTTAAGCAAACTTTGTTAGCCACTGAGATTAGTAAATAAAATGAGATATTTGTCAACTAGCAACAGAATTTCAAATGCTAGATTAGATAAATGATAACATCTGAAGTATTCTTCTAAAGAAAAATATTGACTAATCTTTGTAACGTTTTCTAAGACTGCATCCACTTTTCTGTGCTATATGGCCACATTCCTCACAAAACCTGAACTGCCTGTAAACTCATTCTCTTAAAATTTCAACTTCAGACACAAACAGTTGTGCTCCTTACAAGAACATTCATTACACTTTTATAGCAAGTGTCTCTCATCTAATTTTATTCCCTCAATCCACATGCCCATAACTGTCCTACTATAGGAAGCCAATTAACAAATGAATAGTTTCAAAAGCAGGAGAAGTAAATTATATACAGTAAAGATTACATTTGAAGGACATCAGAACAATAATTTTATGCTTACAAATATTTCTAAAAACAAGCAACCTGCCTTATATGCAGATGAATTAGTTTACTTGGTACGTTTATAAAAGCCCTGTTTAAAAACATCAACTACACCAAAACTGATGAATGTGCATAAATGACCTCCAAGATGTCATCTGAAATAACTTCCACATAATCTGTCACACTGCAATTTATAGAACTGCATTTAAGACAGCTTCTTGCAGGGATCGTTTAAAGCAACTGAATTAACATTGAACAACTCAAATATTCTTAAAACCCCAGCAGAAAGCAATTAAAAAAACAAAAAAAAAAAAATCAACCAAAACCCAACCAAAAACGTGAACTGATCCTATGCCGTCTTTATTCTGGAGCAAGGCTGGCCATGTGGTACCACTGGAAGTCTCAGCCTCAGTCACTATTCTTAGCATCTGGTAGTTACTGAAACATGTCAATCAAGAGAAAGTCAGAAATTAAAACCTGGGCTATCGTTTAGCAAGGAAATTAACTTCACTGTTAATATTCAGTTTAATACAAATTAAAATTAATAATGCACTTCAAATATAATTTACATCAATGCAAAATGTTGTTATATGATCTCAAAATGCTGTCTTCTCCCTCTTCTTCCAACCATTCAGCTGAGGAAGGGCTGAGGCAAAGTGGGAATAGAACAGTTTCTGTTATTGTGCATCAGGTATTCAGGTAGCCCACAATAAACTTCTGATTTGCTATTTGAAGCCTTTGCATGTGTGCCTGTGCCAACACTGTATTATTACATCCTGTTTTTTGGGGAAGAATATTGTGTATTTTTACTTTATCCTTTGGTTAGAGCAAAATAATGCAAACTATTTGTCGTGAGAAAGCCAAATACCACTATGAGGAGAAAAAAATGTTCTGTATGTTTGCCATTCAAATCTGTAGCTTAGTGTTAAGTAAGAATCATATCGCTATCAAACAGCTTCACATCATACTAACGAACAGAGTGCAAGACAAGAACTAGCGTTATGTCCATGGGGAACATTTCCCCTTCATGCTAATATTAGGTTCACTTATTCTCCACACCTATGCCGTTTTCTTCTCTGCTTGATCACTGGTTTTGGTTTTCTTCCAATTCTTTGCATTAAAAATGGTTACTTGATTTTTTTTTTTTTTTTTGGTTCACAGGAATTATTTGATTTTTATATACAACATCAATGTTAAACCATTATAAAGACATATATTCAGACCTTTTTTTAAATAACATTAATGCATTGTCAGCTGTGTATTTAAGTACATTCCACTCTTCACTGGCGTCAGATAAGAAAAGACATACCCCCATGGAGGTATAGCTTTCAACATACTCTCAATTTCTTCACATTTCTCTTTCAAAGCTAAAAACAGAGCGTACAGTCTCGTCTGCCTTTCCATACCTAAACAGTTCCCATTGATGTTTATTGTGGCTGTACAAAAAGTACTCAGAATCAAGAGAAATCTTTCCACGTCTGCTGACAAAATCTCCAGATAGATGGAGCAGGCAGAGAGACATACAGGGAGAGGAAAGGAGCCACACAAACTAAAATCCACCCATGGCAACAGAGACAAAGCTCCACTACACACTTTCGGTGGAGAGCAGCATGGCTCTGCTGGTGACCACCCTGCAATAACTTGCCTCAGGCTCTTTTTGCTGACTTCATATTTTCACTATTTTAAGGTAAGTGCAATGCATTATTTATCTTGTTTAAAACTTTTCTAAAATTTACTTACTTAAGCCATCCAGTACAAATCACTTTTCCTTCTTCCAACATTCATCTTTAATATACTTCTCCCCTAATCAAATAATCAGTAAGGATGCAAATCTTTCAAGATGAATCATCTCATTTGTTTGAGTAATAAACACATTAAAACAAATGCAATTGGAATATGAGGTAATATTTATAGAATGTAAATTAGAAACCTCTATTTCCCTACATAAAAAAAAAAAATTGAAGACTAAATTTTTGATGGAAAAAACCTGTTTAGTATAGAATTACTTCTTAGCATTTAAACCATGCTTTTACCCTCACTAAGGGATAATTGATTAATTGCTTCAAGAAGCAAAAGTTTAAAAATAATGAAGATGTGACATACTTTTTACAATTTTTTCCTGAGTTCTGAGTGATTCTCATTGAGAAACAAGCACTAGATATTTCAATTACAGTAAAATACGGTATTAACAACTACTCTGTAATTGGAAAACATTGATCTCTACAGACAGGTGGTATTGGAAGATATAAATTTATCTTAAAATTCCATACTTTAGATCAAACAAGGTAGAAACAGGCGGTTTCTATAATGAACTACCTTTTTATCTGTTATTCATTTATTCTATGCCAAAATGCCTACATCTAGCACCTGCTTAGTCTGTGGTATCCTTGCACATTCTAAATTCCTAACAATACCATTTTCTCCTACTTTATTGAGGAAGAAAGCTCTTTTCATGTAAAAGAGATCTGCATAATACAAGCAAGACACTAGACCACTTCATCTTACGACTATACTTAAATATGGCCCAGAGCTTGAAGGCATATCAAACAGTCTGGGTTGTTGTCAATACACTAAGAGAGTTTGGTAATTCCTTCCATTCATTTCCAATCACTAAACCATTTTAAACACTCAGCAGCCAGAGGACTCGTTATCACAGTACTTAATAGCCTCACTAATGCTATGTGATGACGAGGTATTGACCTTTCCAGTGCAATTTGAGGGGCATTCCTAGATGAAGGACTCTATAAATAGGATGAAATAGGAAAATACTGTTTCCTTTGGACCTGTGGGCAAGGCTGAAACTGGGAACTAAAGGCTCAGCGAGGGCTGTACCTAGAATTTCCCAGGACCTGCATAGCTAAAAAACATTCACATGATTCTGCGCTGTTTTTTGTTTTCCGCTTGGCATTCAAAATTCAGTGTATGCTAAAAACCTATTTGTTGCTGCTAACAGAAACATTTTTTTTTGCCTGTTCTTTTTGATTTTTTTTTTTGCCTGTTCTTTTTGTTGCTATTTCAAATTCCTTTTATATTTTAGTTTCATTCAAGGTTGACTGCATAATGTTCATAAGTTTCTCATGGCTTAATGACTGCAATTATAATAGGGGCATTTTAGTTTTTAATACCCTTTTTGCCGGAGGCAGCATAAGTGCTTTTTTGCCCATATTTTATGTATTTCTTTTGTGTCTGACGTATCCGTTAGCTATTACTGTTAGAATTTAAAAAAATAAAACATTAAGCAGGGTCTGAGGATAAATAGTGGCTTAATTTAAAATAAAGAAATCAGTATTATAAAATTAATATAAATTCCAGTAGGTTTATAAATTATGATACAACTGGTAATTACATCTGCTATAAGTTCTTAGTTAGAGTCAAAAGTCTACTTAACATGGCCCTCTGGCTCTACAATCGAGTAAAATGCACAGTCACGCCAGGAAAGTCTAAAAGCACAAAATTTACATGTTTAGTATTGGTTTTGTTTTAAATGACTTGTTTGGTCCAAAGAATGAGATGAGATAAATCAGGAACACAGGAATTACCACAAAACTCATAGCATAAGTAGTACATTTAAACAGATTAAAACTATTTTGTATTGCCTCATTCTGCTGCTAGAAGGATTCCTCAAAAAGCACAAGAATCATAGAATCACAGAATGATTTGGGATGGAAGAGACCTCCAAAGATCATCCAGTTCCCTGGGCAGGGACACCTTCCACAAGACCAGGTCACTCACAGCCCCCTCCAACCTGGCCTTGAACACTTCCAGGGATGGGGCATCCACAGCTTCTCTGGGCAACCCGTGCCGGTGCCTCACCACCCTTATAGTGAAGAATTTCCTCCTTATATCTAATCTAATTCTACTCTCTTCCAGTTTAGAGCCATTACCCCTTGTCAAAAGTCCCTCTCCAGTTTTCTTGTAGGCCCCCTTTAGATACTGGAAGGCTGCTACACGGTGAAAAAATAATGCAACATTAACATACGGTAGAAAAGGAGTCAAACACTTGATGAGAACTCATGGAAAATATTCTTGACCATACACGTTGTCCTGATTTCCTGTTTACAAAGCCACAGTATTCATTGGGGTTTGAATCTTGCCATTTTCAAGAACTTTGCCCAAACATCACAAAAACACCAAATTCGCTTTGCAGGATACGCAAGAATTATGTCAAGTAGACTATGCGCTGTCTTTGTTTGGATGAGTTTTAGTTCAGATAAGTTAACAAGGGACTCTGAAATCAGTGCGGCAAAAAAA
The DNA here is from genome assembly GCA_011801015.1 of Ardeotis arabs. Lineage (NCBI taxonomy): Eukaryota > Metazoa > Chordata > Aves > Otidiformes > Otididae > Ardeotis > Ardeotis arabs. Next base: position 65,448 of record JAAGAY010001017.1, read on the forward strand.
AAAAAAAAAGTTCTTTTCCCACCAGTTTTGCATGGTAGGAAATTGTAGTCAGATGGCTTTTTACTGTAGTATCAGTTTTTAAATCTTTAATGAAATTACCCTTACAAGTATCCTGTAAAACTGTGAAGTGTTATCTATTGCATTTGAGTAACTGAGGTACTAAAAACTAAATTACTTAGAGAAAAACTGGTGAAAAAAGGCTTAAGCTGAAATTTCTTAAGCCCTAGTCTAGTGGCTTATTCAACATGCTTTCTCTGGGAAATGTGATTAAATAAAAAAATCAATAAAGATTTAGGCTTGCCAGATAAAACACAAAAGCTTGAAAGTCCGCTGACAAGAATTCAGGGCATGAGGCCAAGTTTTTTCAACTGCTTTGAGTGGATCAGTTAATAGCATGAAAACAACATAATAAGGAGAAAATTAGACATCTGCTTCAGGTGTAGCCATGAGGTACGTCCTCAAGGACTTCGCTTGTACTTCTCCCAGTGCTAAGCGCACATGATGAATTCCTGACCCCATTAACGGGAACGGTGAAACTCCCTTTACTTCACACTGGCTACAGGTTCACCCGTTCTCAGGCAGGGGTAGCACAGAACACTTAACATCAAATTCACATCTCATTCTCTAAGGAAACTGTCTCAGCCACTAATTTTAAATGCTGCAAAGAGAGACAAGTTTGAATACTAAAAATCCGAGCTCCACAAAATGCCCTAATGCAATGTTCAAAAATGCAGGGAGTGACACTACTTTGATGAAATAGCAAATGAACCAAATGTGCAGTTTTAAGAACAATCATCTTTGCAAAATTAAGTCCATTTTGCTCAAAACATTTATTTTATATATATACTGTTATACGTAAAAAATTATAAGCCTCTACAAGTTTTGTTCACAAATTTGATTTTCACTTCAAACTACAATGACCTTAAGAAATAACTTACATTTAAAGCCAATTAAAAAAATTAACATCCTGAAAATTAAACACAAACTGTTGTGTATCAAGCAAGTATTGCATGTAACCTCAAAATATTTTTTTCTGGTTTGTATTTCACTGTGAGTGGTCTTCAGGTCATCAAGCCAAAAAGATCAATCATCTGACTAGCTTTATACAAAAAGATCGAATACGAGACAGCATCCATAGTTTGTGAATCTAGAAAATCATCAGCAGCCATGATCAGTAGTTTCTGCCAGGTTAAATATGAAACAAGATCAACAAACTTTTCAAAACTGAGCTGAAAAAAAATAGGTGTTTTCTCGCTGAAGGAAGACACATCAGACCTATTGCTGTCTGCAGAGAAAGTAGAATATTATTCTTAAATTACAGTGGAGGAAAATGTAGGCTAGCTAATTTAACTTTCTTCTCTTTTTACATGCGAGCACTATAGATCAGAGGATTAGCTATGTTGTTTATGAGAAAATGTACAGACCTTTAACACTACTTGCTGACTATTTATTTAGTGAAAAATTCCTGTAACTACAGTTCTATTATTGACAAATGCATTTTGCTCCCTTTGAGCTCTTACAATGATCATCTTTTCCCTTTTTGGCAGAAAAATCTGGTGTCTTCTAGGCCAGCATAATAACCTAATAACGCTTCAGAATTCGTAACTACAGTCTGTGAAGACCTCTGTCTAAAAGTCTGTAGACTACTTATATATTTTACTTATCAGTGGTAAATAAAAATTTCATAATCATCACAGAGTTTTTGTGATGGTATAGTTTTTTGTGTCTGTTTTTTTTTGTTTGGTTGGTTTTGGTTTTTTTTAAACAGAGAAGGCATGGTGAAATACTACAATTCTGCATAAACAACACTCAGTTTGTGATTGGTTTAAATGTAATTAATCCTAATTTATAGCTGGCCATACGTGTTTCCCCTTCAGCCTAGTGTTTCTAGATCAATTTGCAAGAACAACTATTTTTTTTTTTTTTAATTGTACAAAGCAGTGCAATGGTAAGAAAAATATAAATCAAATTGAGATATTTCTAATAAAAAAAAGATGACAGTTACCCATGAATGGAATTCCCTGCAGTACAAAAAGAGTATCAGGAATAGCTTAACGCAAGAGCTGTGTAATGATTAAATACAAGATCTGAAAAAGAATCAGAATTTGCTATCCTATAACTCTCTCTAGTAATTCCTACATCCATGTAATACTTCAAATGACTCACAGAGAATGAGCCAGGACAGACTGCTCATCGTGTCTTCAAATAGAAGAATAAGGTGTCGGCAAGGATGTTAGTAGATGGCAAATTCTACAGAGACAAAATTCACGTTATGTACAGTTCAGCTGTGGAGTGCCTTGTCACAAAACGCGATGGCCACAAAACGTTAACCTCTCTGCTCTCTAACCTGGAGCCTGTGAACGGGAGGGAAACCCACTGAGGGTTACTGTGTAAACCCAAACTACCTCTGCCTCAAGAAGTCTCTGCTCCACAAATTCTTACAGGTCCCTGGACATGCACTTTTGGCCGCTGTCAGAAACAAGAGAATTAAATGGGCCTCTAGACTGATTCTAATGCCATATTTTTTTTTATATTAGGGAACCAATAATGTATATGAACTCACTCACAGTGACCCTGTGAAAGGCATCTCTCCCTTAATTGTTTCCAACCTTTGCTTCAGGAAGACGATGATTGCCAGATAAGGTAAAAAAATGAACAAGCTTTACATGATCAAAAACTATACCTGAGCAGTTGTATGAAAGAGAACTATGTAACAATAATGTATGTGGAAATACAAGTATAGCCTCTATGTTTTGAAAACAAAAATTCATCAAATATAAGTTCCTAGGAAGAGGGAGACAAGAAAAACCCAAAGTTTCTAGAAATAGCAGTAATTATTGGAAGTATGCTGCTGTTACATTTCTTCAGTCAGATATCTAATCTAATACATTACTGATTTAGCCTAAACACAGTTTAATCAAAAAAGGTGCCCTAATCAGAAATAAAGCTCTGTGTGGCAGCCCGACGCGCTGTGGCTGTGTGTCTGTGCTTAGCTGGTTATTAGTGGTGCCACCAGCAGAAGAGCACTACATTTAGATTTTTAATGTCCTGTTGCTATGGCTTACTTTTAAAAAGCACGCTGTACCAGTCAAGGCACATTTTAACCTTCTGAACCAGCCAACTATGTTAGACCAAGTCAAACAATGAACTGCAATCTTTTGGCCTTGGGTTGGATTTTGGCCAAGGCCAGGTTCCTTTAAATCACAGTGCTGTTGTCCAACTAGCACAACGGTTTACGCACCGCTTTGATTTATGTACTCCTTAAGTTTTTCAGTGGTGCTGTCACCTCTGAAATGTTCATCTACTTGGAATGCTAAATTGCATTTATTAACTTATTTTTTTTCTTAATCACCGTTTAAGGACTTTTCAAAGGAGCTTGTTGACTGCAAAATTGAAAAACTTCACAGCGTAAGACTGTGTGTGGGATCAGGCCACGCCCACGCATTTTTCCAAAATGCAGATTCACTACAGAAAAATTTCTAGGGAGAGAGATACAGGTATGAAGGAATCCAGATACATATAGCATTATTTAAGCATTTTGATGCTATGCTCAGTTAGCTATATTAGCGAAGACTTCCAGTCCCATGCCAATATTTGGCATAACTGCTACGCCTATTACAATGCCATTCTAACGGCATTAGAATAAGGAGTATTTCAAAGGTTAAAAAAAAAAAAAAAGAAAGACTAAGATTACAAATATACTCAACCCTTAGCTTACCAAACCTGTGAACTACTGCCACACATTTCTGTGGCAGACGCTGTAGCGGCACGTATTTGTCCTTGCTTTACCTACACCAGGATGATGTTGCTTCTCCAAGAAGTTAACCAGCCTTGGAGTAAAGGTGCACATACACTCATTTGTTACATCTTCTGCTGGTTCTTCACAGGCAGAGCCCTGACACCCCACTTACACCACAACTATAACTGTAGGACAAACCTGACATATCACATTTGCAACTTAAATTCCATAGCTCTTGCCACATTCGGAAAGGTTGACATTCCGCTTACCTCAAAAGAGGCAACACGCAAGCATAAATCCAGTTTTCTATTTTAAAGAAAAACAATATATTTGGTCAGAATTCTACAATAAGCACAAGCTTATGAATAATTATTCTGTATGCTGCATTTCCTTCAGGTGCTGCCTCTGTAGGAAAACAGTGGGACAAATACAGCTATCACCTTGCTGGCATAGAATTCATGTTCTAAAGCTATTTATTAAAAAAAGGTAAACATTTGATTTCCCATTCATCATGAAGTCTTAAGAACATTTTACTTGAAATACTAAAGCAGACCTCTACAAAACCTTGATTTAGAATTAACCTTGAAGATAAAAACAACAGCACTTTATAAAAGTGCTGTGTTCTTTTTCTGAGCAAAGCAATTCTGTGTTCTAGCTAAACAAAGTGAACTTCATTGTAGATGTGAGCGACCAGCATGATGTTTTAATAATAAACAAAAGAAAGTTTTATGAATGGCCGGTCATTGTTGAAAAAACACTTTTCTTTATTGGTTTTACTTTCAAGCCAAATTGCCCAAACAAGATCTTGCTTGTTATTTTTAACCTATTATTTTAATATAGTTACACTGAAAACTGTGTCTAACCATAAAATAGCTATACAGATAAAAAAAAAACCTAACCAAACAAACAAAAACCACTTTATTCCAAGGGATTTACTATCTTTCTCTATGAATGGTGTTAGCTCAGAAGATAGCTTCAACTTTTCAGTGGAACATAAACCACGGCTTTCCATAGCAGTTTTCCTTTACTTTAAAATCTTTTAAAAGTTTCTTTTTAAAATCTGGCCAGGCCTTCAAACCATGGACTTCCTCATTAATAGTTTTATATCACGACGCACACAAATCCCGCTGAAGAATATATTAAGCAATTCTCACAACTTTTTTTCTGCCTCCATTTAGAGAAAAGGCACTATCAAGAAAGTTATTTGTAAACTCAGCATTTTGAGAAAAAAAAATACGAAAGACAAAAAAAAGGGTTCCTACTTCTTGAATATCTGGATAATTTACACAATACCTGCAATATACAGGACGTACAAAGTCTGAAATTTTCCTCTGTGTGTATATATATTCACAACTTAGAGAGAAAGAATGTCTGCCCCGGATTTATTTCACACTAATGCATTCAGAAGTACTGAGCACACATGACATCAGCAATTAAGAAATATTACCCCTGAGTCCAGTCTAAAAAATACTGAAAACTTTCACGATGTAATGAAATTTCCCAGCAATTTCAGAGAAGCTTTATAAGGGAAACAAAACTTTAATGTAAAAATATTAACTTGGTAACTCTGATGCATTGTTTTCCTGTACATAAAAAAAAATAATTAAAACCAATAACATCCTGTTTTGTTTTTCCAATCTGTGCTGGACAGTGCTTTCTTAGATTATACTAAATCGTAGGTTCAGAGCTGAGACAAAGAGTTGAAATGTTAGAAACGCTTTTTATTTTAAGCAGTCCATAAGGACTGCACTTTAACATTTTAAAAAACAAATTTCTCGTAGATGTTTATTGGTTGTCCTTAGGTTTAAGCATCATGATTTAATGTATTCGCAACAGTGCTGTAAATGTAAGTTTATCAGTGATTTTTAACAACTGGGAAGCAAAGGCAGTGCAGGTTACTTGAAATTATCTTTTACTTAGTTGATTCTAGTCTGATATTTACTTCTTCCTTGCCTGACATTGAAGTTTGGTCTTGAGGCTAGAACAAGCCTTTTCTACTTCCATACATTACAAAACCACTTCTTTATTATCATTCCATCTAACGCTGCCGCTTTAGCTCCCTGTGAATTAAAACCCACTCATCTTTCCTTGCTGACTTTGATTCCATTCAGGATTTGATTCAATACTGGAAGCCTTCTAGGTTTGAAATTGTCAGCATTATGGAGGTGTTCTCAGAAGTAAGCGAAACCAGTGAAAATGTTTGGAAATGAGCCATCCTGTTTTATAAAGCAACTTCAATAACAGTCTGACAGAAAAGGTAAACAGAGCACAGCTAATTTTAAAAATCCACATGAGTCAGGCAGCAGGTAAGAAGAAGAAGGAAGTTTGGAAAAAAGATCATGAAAAACTGGCTGCTTGAGCTAAATAGAAGTTATTTTATTTTCCTAAAGTGAATTTTTTTTTTGTTAAAATTTGAAAGCTGAGCTTGCTACGGTGCAATGCCCTATTGCGCGGCCCTGAGCAGCTGCTGGGTTTGTGTATTGGTTGCAGAGCCCTTGTAATTATTTACCTACATACTAGCATTAACACACCGGACTGCCACGTTCAGATCTAGGTTTATTCAGTAAAAACCAAAAGAAAACCCATTGCTATCGGGCTTGGGAGGGTGAAGGGTGAGAAATCCTCCGAGATCCCATTCCTGAAGGCAAGGTCTTATCAGCCCACAGCTGATCGTTCTCCCAGTGAGCCTGAGAAGGTTATAAGGAACAGGAATTAAATGATCATAACCCTGTCCTGCTCAACAATACACAATCACTTGTCTGCAATCTGTTCAGAACCTTCAGGTCAAAAAGAGAAAGCCTGAGAGTGACAGGAGTGTAAGGAAAGTTTACCTGGTGCTGTTAGACTTCGAGCAATAATAATAAAAACCCAACTACTTTTACCTGCGTTTGTTCAGGTGGAAGCATCTGAAATATGTATAAGCTCATAAAAGATATATGCTTAAATGAAAGTCGCAAAATGCTGACAGTATCTCAGAAATATATCAGTATTATAGACAACAAAATGTATTTGTTTGTAATTTACTGGGTGAGTGCTCTTCACTGTGTTAGAAAGGAGATGTCCAGCTTGCATACAGCTCTATCCCAGTAGCTGCACTAAGTCTGGATCGCTTTGCCTTAAAAAGCGACAGAGTAGATGTGAGTCTGAAGATAGGGCTAAATTTAATTAAAATGACCTTATAATTACCATGTGCGCATCTCATGTTGTATCCTATTGATAAAAAATTCCATGAAAAAAATAGTGTTTTGTCTCTCTTTTCAATAATCATTTTGCAACTTTCAGGACCTTCAAAAAGTTACATCCATGAGACTTTTTCTTAAAAAAAACCCCACAACTCCAACCAACCAACCAAAAAAAAAAAAAAAAACCCAGCAAAAAACCTTAAGAAACTATGTAGTTTTAGACCAAAATTGTACTTCAAGATTCCTACTTGAAACCATAGTATCTGACACAGTCTTTTGTTAAAAGCTGAAATTAGTTTCCTGGCATTACAAACCTCTGTGTGTAGTCTTGTAACTCCTTGCTTTAGGCGGGAGAAAAAAATTTACCCACTGACTTAAAAAATGAGAATCTGTTATTCCTACAAGTTTGAGCCTGCAGCAAAAAGCAGCGTTAAAAACCACGCCAGTTAAGTACCATCTCCTAAAACTTTGCTCTTGGAAACACCATAGTACCCATAAAAGCTTTTCCTTTTCTTTTTTCCCCACACTTAAAAAGGCTAATTGATCCAATTTTCCCACTTTCCAGTGTTTTAAAGCTGACTCAAAGATTCAATTTTTGCATCATAGGTATTTACGTATTTAATCTGGTACCTTTATGCATGCCAAAATAAAGATTTATCTCTTACATGGCAAATTCCCTCGCTACTATTTCCCAGTTAAGAGAGCTATTTATACACTAACCTCATGAGAAATTCCACCTTTCCCTTTTGTTCATTCCTCCCCTACCAAACACAGGTTATGAGAGGACCCATTGCACTACCTTAAAGAAAGCAGAGGATTTTCTACATGAATCAAAGAATGTTCCTGAAATGGGTATCTTTATTTCTTCATAAATGTTCTATGCAATATTTAAGGTTTTCTGACCTATAATTCTCAATTCAACCATAGAATCACAGAACAGTTAGAGTTGGAAGAGACCTTTAAAGGCCATCCAGTCCAACCCCCCTGCAAGGAGCAGGGACATCTCCAACCAGATCAGGTTGCCCTGAGTCAATCAATTGCAAGCTATTAGGTTTCACAATCTCTTTGTTGCAGTGATGACCATTAGAACAGAAAAATTAAAGGAGAGAAGACATTAAACCCAGAAGTACATAGTGTTTTGTTTTTCTCCTTTGCAGCAGCATGAAATCAGGGTGGTTGATATCTCATAATGATGTGGTGCCATTCAGAGGGACCTTGGCAGGCTGGAAAATGGGTTAACAGGAAACTCATGAAGTTCAACAAAGAGGAGCGTGCAAAGCAGGGAGGGATAACCTCACGTACCAACACAGGCTGGGACTGCCTGGCTGGAAAGGAAGAGAAGGATCTGGGAACTGTGGTGGACATCAAGTTGACCGTGAGCCAGCAATGTGCCCTTGAGGCCACAGCAGCACTGCACCTTGGGCTGCGGTAGGCAGAGCATTACTAGCAGGAGGGAGGGGATCCTGCCCCTCTGTTCAGAACTGGTGAGATAGATCTGGAATGCTACTTCCAGTGCTGGGCTCCCCAGTAAAACAGACACCGGCATACTGGAGCAAGTCCAGCAAAGCAACACAAAGGTGATTAAAGGGTGAGTGGATCTTAAGAAGAGGTACAAATACACGACAGGTGAAATAAGACAGAGCCAGACTTAGTGGTGCCCAGTGACAGGACAGGACACAATGGGCATAAACGGGAGCACAGGAAATTAAATCTAAAAATAAGAAAAAAGTTGTTCACTTGGTTTTTTTTTTAACTCTGATGGCAGTCAAATACTGAAACAGGCTGACCAGAGTGGTTGTAGAGTCTCTGTCCTCCAAGATATTTGAAATCTGACTGGACTCAGCTCTAGGCAACCTGCTCCAGCTGCTGCTGCTTGAGCAGGTGGTTGGGTTAGGCTCTCCCCAGAGGCCCCTGCCCACCTGAGTCATTCTGTGCACAGATTCTGACCTATGCAATGGCATTTCAAGATGAGACAAAGGATCTGTAGACACTGAAAGGGACATCAGTGCATACGGTACTGTGGCTACAAAACTTCCTTTCTTCAGTTTAATTTACTTAAATCCCTTTTATCTTACCCTTGCCCTATGGTTTCCAGTAGGCACAGAAGCCTTCAGTGAAGGTCTGAGCTAGGACACTGCAACAAAGGGATTCACTGTTGTGGGATCACTCACAATGTTGTGGGATTCACTCACAATGTAACCTGGCAAGAACTCAGAGAACAGAAAAACCCAATGTTCAGCCTCTTCTGAAAATCCAGAATCACATGTTGCTCATCTTGACCATGAGGTCATTATTAATCAAATTCATCTAGAAGACACCTTTGATTCTTTTTGAGTAGATGGAATAATCTTGAAAAGCTTAAGCTGCAGGGATCAGAAATTGTACTAATGTTTCCAATTTGGACAAAAATCACTGGTATCTTGGATACAACTTTCGTGCAGAATATTTATAATCTAGGTTGTTTCTAGTTTTAATTCTTTAACTACTTGAAAGGTTTTACATTCTTGTTAGAATCAGAAAATCAGTTAATTTTATAATTAAGAGTTATGATTTTATAGTAAACAAGAAATTTCATTTTCTTTTGATTAGATTTGTTTACTTTTCTCTGCAGAAGTCTGATTAATGAGTACAACTGCCTGTCACAACTGAGTGGCAATTTCTTTAGTATAATTTACTTTCATTAACTGTGATTAATTAAATAGAACAAATAATATAAAGAGATTTGGGTGAGGTAATTATGAGGCTTTATTCTTTGTTGAGCTGAACCTCATTTTGACTGTAGGACTTCAGCACTGAACAATGCTCACACTATTGGAAGTTTTCATAAATAAGAAAAGTTATATCAAATTATCAATAAAATTCGTAAGCCTTCCAATAAGAATGCTGAAGACTAAACAGGTGCATAGAACAAAGGACTACACAATACATTATGAACATTCTAAACTTGTTTTTAAATTAAAATTTAAAGATCATAAAATGCTGTGAAAAGAGATATAGATCTAGGAAAAAAAAAAAAGGTAATTTGTCCTTCTTCTCATTATTACACCTAATCTGTTCTTAAAAATATACTGACAGAAAACTCACAACTTATCCAAGTAATTTATTCTAACACTCAGCATCTCTGAGGTATAAGGACTTTCATAATCACTATTTTAAAAGTCTGTTAATGCAAATTAATCCTACTCTTGAACACCATGAAGCATACTTAATTCTCCCTCTTTATTAAAATACTTAAATATTCTAGAAGACTTATCAGCCTGCTTCTGGCTTGTGTTTTCTACACTAATAAACCCAGTTATTAAAACCTCTACTTACAGGGCTCTGGACTAATGTCTGTTAAAGATACAGCTGGACACAACATTTATTCTTGACATGCTCAGTTCGTGACTCACCAGCTTCTCCATCCTTCCCTACACTTCACATTGCCTACTCCATACTCCCTCATGTTGTATTTGTGCTCTTCATTTCTCCTTGCCAAACGTGGTACTTCACACTTCTATTTATTGAACGTTATCTGTGTGATTCGTATCATTTCTCCAATTTATGAAGGTTAATTTAAATTGTAACCTTGTCCTCCAAATTGTTTGCAGGCCTTTCCAGGTCACTGTCATCCACAGATTTGGTAAGTTTACTTTTTCCTTCCATCATTCAAGGTTAAAAGTATGAAAGAACTGAATCCAGAGTAACTCCCTCAGGCTCTACATAGGAGTAAATGTGGAAATTTAGAGAAAAGTCATTCCAAATGAATGATTTTGTTTTATTTTATAACATGCAAGCATGTAGCACTAAAAAATACCAGGTAAAACAGCAAAATGTTCCATTTCAGAAGTATTTCAACAACTAAGCTTTGGGGAAAAAAAAAAAAATAAATCAGTATAATTGTACATAAGATTTTATCTTTGAAAGCTAAACTTTCTGATTCTAACAACTCTACAGTATTGTATTTGTTTTACAGCTAATACACTAATTTCAACTCCAAATAAGTTGTAAGGAAAGATGCAGGCTAGAATGCACTTGAAACTTTTTCTGTATTTTTCTCATTTTACACTGTAACCTTGCTGGGCTTCTGCTTTTGTTTTGTAAGCAGAAAGTAGAAACATCTATTTAGTTACAGTATATTGATTTTTGGAAATCAAATTGTAGAGGGTGTACATAATAGGCATGAAAGGGTCTCAAACTGGTAATATAGGAATCCATAAATATTCAAGAGAACGGAGTATAAAGCAAATCAGGGAAAATGACAGGTATACGCAGTATTCATTTCACTGTTCAGAAAAGATCTTTTCTTATTGGAAACTATAAAGCTAAATGAGAAACTGCTGAGCACTGATGTTACTGGGCAAACTTCCCAGAACTCCTTATTCCACTCCCCTCAAGCCTTTCCTTCACATAGGTTCATGGACTTTCTCTAGACAGCAATGAGAAAGATTTTTTTAGGCCATAAGAAGGGAAGAACAAACGAAAATTAAACCTAATTGCTTGGGAGCTTTTTTTTTTTTTTTTTTCCAGTTGCAAACAACGAAGGAAATGCTGTTACTAAGGAATGACTGGTTCTGGATTGCTGAACCGATGAATAATTACTACCACTCATTTAGAGCATTTCTGGAACTTGATGCAAGGGGAAAACATTCTAAAGAATCTAGTATGCATACCTTGTGGCAATTTTATGAATCTGATTACTCACATGTATTTTGCAGACAGTTTATTAAATACTAGAAATAACAGTCTCCAGGCCTTTTTCTTAGAGTTTCTCCATGTCATTGTATTTCCTTAAAGAAGTTTTTTATGGTCCTAACTAGACACATGAAGATTCATCATGCTACAAACAAGACTGAAGTTTCTTATAGGGAATATTTTTAGGTATCTTTTCCACATAAGAAACTATTAAAAAAAAAAAAAACCAAACAAACAAAAAAAACCCAAAACAAAACACAACAAATACTCACGACAAAGCTGCGTACACAAAGATGGCAAGTTCTTAGAACATTTCTGATAGTCAACAAAGGTACATGCAACAGAAGAGATGAACAGAATTGTTCAAATACTCCCTATACCCAGGGCAAGAGTCATATATACAACACTAATGCTTATTTTTAGAAACTGGCACTATTAACCGCCTGCGTTGTATACCAATTAGTTTCTGGTGCCCTCAGAAAGAAGCCACATTTAGGATTCTTTACACAACATAACCAAGAAAGCCGTAACTGTAGCAAGTTCTTCATCTAAAAAAAAAAAAAAATTTGTGGCAAACACCTTGAAATATCAAAGAAAATAGAGGCTTTTTAAGGAAAAAAAAAGAAAAAAAAAACAACAAAAAAAACCCAACAAAACCACTTCAACAAAACAAAAACCAAATCACAATGAAAACCAAACCAACAAAATACACAACGATGCCACAAGCTCCAAAACCTGACCAAGGAAATATTCCAAATTGAGGGGACAATGAGAAATCAAAGCAACTTCCCTTCATATGTTCAATTTCATTGCTTCAGTCAGCTTTTCACTTTTCATTATTTGTTCTTACAGTCAGAACGAGAATTACAGAAACATTAGAAGACTCTAACAGATATACTGGAAAGAGAGTAAAATAGTGAGTTGGACAAGGATTTAAGCAAAAAATGTTTTATTCCACTAGGCATTAGGAACACAGTTCCTTTGAACTTTATGTTTCTGAGTTAATACAACTTGGAATTTTAAAGTATGAACCAATCCCTAATCATAAGAATTGGCGAGTGGCAACTGGGAGTGTGTGTTGGACAGACACCACCCTCAGGGGCCAAGCAGGAAGGATTACCTAAAGCAGTGACTAGGTGTCAATGATTAACCATACCACCTACTTGGAAAATTTGAGAACTTTCTCCTCTCATGGTCAGTCCTTTTGCCCTGACAGGCAGTGGAAAGGCTACCTATATTTCTTTTCCATGGGTAACAATAGTTTGTATATTCCCTTTGAGTCCTTCAAGTATACTCACTTTCCTATCCCTCAGGAAAAATAAAGGTATACAATTTCAAACCTGGTTTGAGAAATAAACCCTTTAAGATGGTGTGTTTCTCTAAGTATTTTTCAACACAGTGAAAAAAAATGATAGACTTTTATTACTTCTTTTCACATTAAACACACATAAAAAATTCTAAGTTGAGAGAAATCATTCCGCCTTCATACAAGCTATCCTTGTAGCAAACTCGGGCCAGTTTTAACCTGCTACGTACTTGAGGCTACGCGTTCTGTTGACATTTCCCTTGTGTTATTATGATCAATTCTTCATATCTCCTAGCACAAAATAGTCAAAATGTTTACTCAAACATATGTGTCACTGAGTTGATTAAAAGAAAAAAAAATAAGAACAACACTCATTAAATAGATCTCAAATACAATACAACTGTCTGAGCAACTGGTATTGTCCAGTCCCCAGTTACTACAGGATGGCAAACAATATGTGCATCTATTTCTAATGCACCAACTGAACATATGTCTGTCAGAGAAAGATGGAAATACAATAAGGCTTGGATAATTTAAATAAACAGCTGTCACTTTATGCAAGATTGCCTTTGGTGAGCTTTGATTTGTGTGTGTACAAAAAAGGAAAAGCAGAATTATGGAACTAAACAGAATTACAAAACTAAAACTTTCTAAGTAGGAAGGTCAGCATACTTGTCTCCCATTTTTCTGTAATCCACAAACAACTCCAAGCCACAACCAAAGAAAACTTATTCATCTGTGTTATTTGTTCCTTCATTATACTACGTGCTGTCAAAGATTTCACTACATTGCCCTAGGCCTATTAAGATTCATACAGAATGCATCTGTGAACCGTGTTTGTGCTTTCAAGAGAGGAAAGAAAAGCTTAAAATAATACTTTTTTTTTTTTTTTTTTTTTAAGGTGAAACATGCTTACCTAGACCTTCCTTGGGGAAACGCAGTTCATTTGTGTATTTTTAATTTTAGAATGTATATATGGTTCTATAACAGACATGAATTAAATTCACTTTTATTTTTTCTTCTTTTGGAAAGATTCCACTGAAGAATGGGGCTCAAAAGCCCATTAAGATAGAAAATTACCATGCCAATAATGTGTCCTCTTTGAAGCTAAATTTGCCAGAATGAATAAGCAAAGTTAAAACTCAAGGTTTCAAACCCTTCAAGGTCTCAAAATGCAGGAGAGATTCTTTCATTTTAAGTGTATATGTAAGCCCTGATATGAACATAAGTGTCAGATCCTGAAAAATGACTATCAATAATGTAAAAAGAAAACAAGACACAACCGCCTTGGGAAGTGCTACACAGGGATTTTCTCTGCTTTGGAATGGAATGGAGATGAGAAAATATGCAAGATTCCAAACTATCTGACTTGGACATTTTTTCCTGGATCTAAACCCTCAGAGCAACATCTTCCTTTGGAATGATGTATAATTGAGGCAGAAATCGGTCTTTAGAAGATTTTAGTGTACATTATTTTTCATTTCATTCTTTTCCTTCACTAACACTGGAGAATGACATGTTGAAGTGTCAGAAAGCCTCTGGAAATCTCCAGAAAATCCAGGGTCTTTAAAGGAAAATGGAAAGAATACCAGCACAGAAACACATGGCTAAGGAACAATTTTAATCAAAAATAAGATGCCGGGGAATTAGGAGACTAGATCTGAGTAATATCCTGTTTATCCCCAGTCAGTTCCAGTACAGAAGGATGTTCCAAGGAGATTTTACCTATGAAAGTGAAGCAGACCCAGATACAGGAACATCGTTTATACTGGTAAATGGAACCAGTAGCTTCCTGCTGCAAGGACACAGTGGCACTGAAGTAATACGAAGGATAACATCGTCAGTGCTTTTCACCTCTATTCCAATGGGCTTCAGAGACATACTGAAACAAATTCCAAACAAAGCCATTCCTCTTCACATTACCCCCAGCATTTCTTCCAAAATAGGAATGTTTTACCATAAATATTGACAGCTTTATGACTTTTAAACTTGGCTAATGTTGAAATCCATAGAATTTACAGTAATACTGCTTGTAAATTAGTGAAATACAACCTACTGCTGATAAAACTGACTTCTCTAAGGCAAGCCCTAACTTCAGATTCTTCAGAGTTTTTTGTGACCCATGGAAAAGTATCAAAATCTATTTGTTTGCATTACTGGATATAACATATCTAGTGATTCTATATAGGGATATAGAGTCACATACTTCATTAAAGAAGTTCTGCAAAAAGAGTTGTCAATAGGTAACAAAATACCATGTTTGTTTATCAAACTATACCTAGCTAAACCAGTGATATTATACAGTATGAAAAAGAATATTATTTCAGGAGAGACAAAAAGTTTTCTTACTATAAGCTTTAGCTAAACTTGTGTCATACTAAAGGAAAAGAAGCTGTTTCACATAAGCAGATTAAAGAAGCAATAAAAAGTCTGTGGTAGAATGAAAACAGAACAAAATGTTCAACTAGATAATGCAGCATGCAAAAGGGTGTGATTCTCCTCTAGAAAAACTCCTATTTCTAGCACATTTTCTGGAAGAAAAAATGAGAATAAATGTTGATTTTTGTCAACATCATACGGTAATTTTAGGGTTATGAATAACATCAGAGTTAATCCGTTTGCATGAGAACTCCAATTTGTTGGCACTGCATCTTTTGCTGGCAATAAACACAAAAAAAACCTCCGGATGGCACAAACTACATTGGGATTTGATCGTGAAAGGCAAAGCAGGTATAATAAATAAATCAGAGTAGTAGTGCAAATTAACTCAATAGATAGGGTGTTTGGTACCAAATTAGTAGTTTTAGGTTGTTTGGATTAAAGCTCCTGTCTATACTAGACCTTAAGCTGTCAATCAACAAAATGACATTTTCCCTAAGAAGCAGTAGCACATAGACATGTTCTGTCCCCCAAGAATTCTTTGCACAGGAGTCTGAACAAGCCTGCCCTATTCATCCACTATACTTCACAAAAACTTACTTGAGCTCAGAAATAGAAACTGGTATTGCAAGATGTGATGCTGTTTTACTACAGCTGTGTTTTATGGGACAGTCACCTTAGATAATTAATGGCCTTAATGAACTGGAAAACTGATATTCAGAGAGCCTTTTAGAATTCAATTTATTTCTGTTTATTTTGTGATTATCAGTAGACCAGATAGCAGCAAACTACTTGATAACTTCACAAACTTCTACAGTTATTTTTACAGCATGAGCAGTCAGTGATGCACACTTTAACCTGTATGGTGACTCTGGTATCACCAATACGCTTGAGGTATGTTGAGAGGAACATGAACTGATCATATAAAACAGAAAATTAAGGCAGTGATTCCATCATTTGAGCCAAAGCAACTACATAAAAGAGAATTCTTAGTCAAGACAATGGGGAAACACTGACCTATATCTTCCCAAACAATGACAGATATTGAGGTTACAGAACTGGCTCATAAATGTTAAGTTTGTATTTCTGAAAAACACAGTTTTAAAATGTTACTGTTAGAAAGCTAAGTCCAACTTTCTTGTCAACATAGAAGATTACCCATCTGAATTAAAGGAGAGATTACAAATGAAAAAATAAATAATTGAAGTTGTTTATTTGATGACAGGTAATAGTCTCATTGCAGATGAAGTTTAAACTGCTGGTGGGGAAATAAAAATTGCTATAAAAAAATTCTACGAAGTTCTATAAAAATAGAACTGCTGTATTCTTGAGCCCACGGTTAGATTTTTTAATCCACTACCCAGGTGCTTTAGATGGTATTTAATTTGATTACTGGATTAGCAGATAGATTCTCAGTGTGATTTTATATTAAAGAGTTTGATTTCTAAATTCTTAATCAGTTATTTATATGAAAGATTACTGTTAGCTATAAAACAACAAAAAACCCTAGAAGCTTGTTAGCAAACACATTAAAATTCCTACAATTCAGTTAAGGCTTGGTAGAAAAGTAGGAAAGTATAATTGTACACAAGACTAAAACTGTATCCTTGACTTTGTTAATATCTACTAATAATATTTATATCCAAGGTAATTCCTTGAATCTGAGAATTATAGAACGGTTTGGGTTGGAAGGGACCTTCAAAGCCCATCCAGTCCAACCCCCCTGCAAGGAGCAGGGACATCCCCCACTAGATCAGGTTGCTCAGAGCCCCGTCCAACCTGGCCTTGAATGTTTCCAGGGATGGGGCATCCACCACCTCTCTGGGCAACCTGTTCCAGTGATCTACCACCCTCATTTTAAAAAATTTTTACCTGATATCTAATCTGAATACACCTCCCTCTATTTTAAAACCATCACCCCTTGTCCTATCACAACAGGCCCTGCTAAAGAGTTTCTCCCCATCTTTCCTATCAGCCCCCTTTAGGTACTGGAAGGCCACTATCAGGTCTCCCCGGAGCGATTTCTATCATGTTTCTCTAATAGGCAACAATGATGTTTCTGTAATATCCTTAAACGAATACATACCTTCCAATATTATAAAACAGCTAGCTTCCTACATCTAACTCAATGGCATGCAGTGAGGCAGAAAATAGCCATGTTCTTATAGATTACTCATAAACTTCAGCCTACTTGAGAGTGCATACCGCACCTAAATGCTTTCTTTTTGGTTTGTACAAGGACAGCTGCATATTCACAAAGTCATGTGGACACCACCAAAAGCATTGCTTTTTCCTACCAAGTCTTACTGGAAAATCTACAATTGAAGTTGTAAGGGACAAAAGTTAGTTATATTTTTCTTAATATTTAACAGAATTTTAGAGTTGTATATGGTTTTTATATAAAAGATAACATTTTTTACAAAACTGGTATTTACAGTATTTGGAAGTCTCATTCATCTTCAAGATCTTCTTTATTTTCAGGCTATCCCATACATCTTTCTAGAAATATTGAACAGTTTATTGTCCAAGACAGGAGGTTGCTCCTCTTCGCGCTGCCCGTGGCAGGTTACGTGCACAGCCATCTCCCCTTACCTACCACAGCAACCTTCCACTGTATGCTGGGAAACAGCCTCCCATCTACTGTGTCAGAGACCTGCTTTAACTGTCCACCAGCAGTTTAGGAGATAAGATTGTGATAAGGGCATTGAAATATATAAAACCTTGGCCTGCCTTTCACTTAAGAATCTCCTTCTTTAACAAGCAAAACAGCACGTTGTATTAAAGGTTAAGGAAAACCGCTGAAAACAAAGGAGTAGAAAGAAAAATTAAAATAGTGTTTGTGACCAGACTTCAAAGCCTTAGTGAAAAGCAGTGAATAATTGAGGTATATTCATATGTAAACATTTATACCCCAAGGAGTTTCAGGGATGTTGTGTCTTGGTGCTAATAAGTTGCAGACTCCTTTCCATGGTACAATTTATGTAGTCCACTTACAGCACCACAAACAAGGTATTTTCATTTTAAATGAGAAATTTCATTTTGTAATGGTGGGAAGCAGCAGTTCTAACCTCTACAGTTTTGATGTTTCATGGTATTAATTCCTCCCTCTGGTGCAAGGACCCTGCAGAACCAGCAGCCTCGGACCAGAGCACTCCCCCTGCCACGTTGCTTTGGGAAACACCCGACAGCCGCAGACCGATCTGCAGCCCCCGTTCCCCTTCCATGAATTCCTTCACTCAGGGGCAGCTCACCAGCAGTCGAACTACAGCTTATATTGAAACAGAATTGTAAATACACCTTGCTTGGACACGACCTACAAAAATATCTCTTTCATCCCTGATTTTTAAATCCTGCTCCTACAATCTATTTAGCCAAAGATCTGTTATTTATGATTCCACAAAGTGAAAAAATTCTCCATTTCCCTTATGAGCTATTTAATTCACCTGCACGAATACACCCTATAGAACGTGAATGAGCCGTGATTTACTGGACTTACTGGAAGTTACCTCAAAAAGCCTCAAGATATTTACTTTGCTATTTTCCTTTCAATTTCATCACTTCATCACCAATGTTGCTAAAGTAGCCATAAAATAAGCATAAAATAGACACAAAGAAATAAAACAAGAAGTAAATTACTAATGCCTGACCCTAATTATCAACAATTTAATCAGTTTACAAAAGAAAAATTACCTTGTTGATGCAAAAAGAAAACAAACTATTTCATTAGTAGACTCACACTGCTAAGTAAACATTACATTCCCATAAACTAAACATCAATATTCTTCTGATATAAAGCCCTAACTTTCAAAGCATCTGTGATGGAAAATTTTGGCAAACTTCTTACAAGAAAAACACATTAATTTTTCTCCTAGACATGAACCAGACAATTTTGTTACTTTAATAAAAGAAGTAAACCTATACATTAAAGTTTTAAATTTTCAGCAATATAATCTTTTCGAATTCTCTCTCATTTTAACAGGGTTTGTACCTTTCTGTAAAACAATTCAGTATTTCTCTACAGGTGAGTTTAGTTTCTAAACTGTTAAAATTTTAATGCTTCCCGTCTTCAGAGAAACAAAAGGTGCTGTGTGTAGGTTTTGCTGATAAGAAATCTAGTATACAGATGAAAGCAACATATAAAAGCATTTAAACTCAGTTTTCAAACCAAATTGAGAAACAATTTATTTTAACAGCTTGATGAAAGAAGGACATAGATTGGATTTAAACATACATAGGAGTACAGCAGCTAATGTAGGATTTTAATATAGGGCAGGTGGATGTGCAGCTTTACTATTGAAAATAGTTTAAAAACAGAATTTACAATTCTATTTCAATATAAGCTGTACTTAATTGCACAAGATTTACCATAATGTGGAGCACAAAGAATAAGCAAGGTTTTAATCCCAGTTATCTTTAAACTTTGATTTCAAAAGGAGTCCTGCTTTGAGCAAACAAAACTTCACATACAGAAACTTCATGCAAAATATTCGAAACATAATTCACATACACATAGGGAATGGGTAGGCCTCACTTATTTCTTTATATTGATACTGAAATGTGTGCAAACAGAAGCACCCTTGTGCAGAAGGTATGGTCCACCAGACCTGCGTAATCATGACCTTGCTGGTGATCTCGTCTGTAAAATTTCCAATCTGGGCTACATAGAAGTGTTCAGATCTACAGACCTTTGCCTCTTTCATGCAAGCAATAATTCCTGTATACGTCCTGTCCTTGCTCCCTCCTTAGACTCACAAGCAAGCCTTCTGAAGCTCCATTTCTTGTGCACATTAATGGAATCTATTCTTCCTCACCGCTGTCAACATACCAAAAAATTGATTCACATGTAAAGAAATTTTTAAACAGTGTGTATATTTTTTAATAGCTAACCTTGTTATTTGACATGATTATTCACATTTAATAGAAATAACCTATTACTTATCAATATTTGGGAGTAGTATATATGAATGCCTTCCTCTTCTCCCAAGGAAGGAAAAAACAAACAATGTAATTACGACTTTTAGATTGCTAGACAGCCATTCCTTGACACTGTGCACTTTCCCAAGGAAGGAAAAAACAAACAATGTAATTACGAATTTTAGATTGCTAGACAGCCATTCCTTGACACTTTTTCTCCAGAAAGCAGAGAGATGGCCGTTTACAAGAAATCCAGACCTTTCTGCTTGCCTTGGACAGGTCCATGAATGCCAGTGGGACACTGTGTACATGATCAAAGAATCCTTGTTATAGCAGCAGTCCTCCCACCTTAGGTTTAGGCTGCCATGTCAAAGTAACTTAAGTTGGTTTAGATGCCAGCATTGTGATTTTAAATTCATTTTGAACCAAGTCTATAACTGACTATCAATCAAATGCAACATAAAAGAAGTTTGCCCAAGAGTAGCTGCTATGACAGCCCAGATGTATAATTACTAATGTATTTAGCAACACTCTGCAAATCTGTAATAAAGATCAATGGCTTACAGAATAATTTGGCATCTAAAGCACAGAACTCTGATTGTATTGTGTTTGTAAACATGTTTTAAGCTCTTGATAAGATAAGGTCTGTCAAGCAGAGGAAATTGAAGTCACTGCGGCAAAGATCCCCGAGATAGTTAGCATCAGAAGAGAAAATGATATGCCAACTTCTCAGAGCATTCCTGCTATTTGTGACACATGCAGCTGCACAAAACTGGCTTATGGGATATCCCTGAACGAGTCAGGGTAGACAGCGCCATTCAAAAGAAAGATCCCAGAGGTGAGGTTGCTCGTAGAAGTAGGGTAATTCTAGATGTAGGAAAAATACGCATTACTAAAAGGAATAGTTATATCTTATCACGAGGCCACTGCAATAGTAAATTAGACACTTAGTTTACAGCTCTGACCACAAGTCAGTCATTTCAATCTACTACCAGTAGTTTAATTATTACACAGTATTGAAGACCTGTAGAAATCCCCACATCTACCGCATTTGAAATTATTTATCAGTGTGAATTCCTCTTCTGCTATCTCCTCTTGATGGCAAATTATCAAAAAATATCAAAATATTTGGAAATTTTTCAGCAATGGGGGACATTTTCATCTGGGCCCCGAGCCACCACTATAGAGAGCATTGTGACTTGTCAATCCTAGGTAACAACTATGGAAAGTTACCATTGTTTACAGACAGATTTTCCATGGAAAATAGCTTTCTAGAAAAGCTAGGAGATGCTGGATATTTCTCCTAGAAAAATGAAGATAATAAAATGAAGGAGTAACATTGCAAAGCTAATTTCAAAAGGTCCAAAACTCCACCTATTTTGTGTTTCATTTTGTAAATACAACAGAAATTGATGTTTTCCTTATAATATCATTGTAATTCACAAAGTAAATTTACAAATGGATTTCTAGATAAATAGAAAATAGTTTACTGAATGATATCATAATAAAGGAAAAACAGGGTAATGTGTTCGAAAATTGGGAAAATCCTCATTCTTCTGAGGAGTGCTAATTACAAGTAAAATAATTCTTTCCATCAGTGATCTATAGAGGCAGTCTCAAATACTGTGCCTTTCTCTTGCAAATCTATTGAAGCACTTAATCTACATTTTCTCTGACCGGATTATCATTATATTTGTATATGCAGGTTTGAACCATATGAATACACAAACAAGAACTTTAATATTTTTTAGAATAGAATAGTAACACTTTCATGGCAGCAGTGGTTCACCTAGCTAAGTCACAGGGATTTAGAGAATAAAGAATTTTTTTATATGATAAGAGCATATTTATTCACACTACTTGTTATACAGGAAATTCAAGTAAAGGACCAAATAGCGAGTCAGCAATGGAGCCTGGAAGAGATGTGTCCCCATTCACAAGGTTAGAAAGTCTTATTCATTCTCCAAGTTCAAAACTTTAATATCCTTAATCAACAATAATCAACAATAATTTCTTGAAGATGTCCCTGTTCCTTGCAGGGGAGTTGGACTAAATGATCATTAAAGGTCCCTTCCACCCCAAACCATTCTATGATTCTACGATTCTGTCCTGGGGTCAGGAAAAAAAAAGAAAAAAAAAAAAACAAACATTCTTTACCCACATGTTGCTAGAAAGAAAGATCCTTATTTAGGCAAAAAAAATTTCTGCAGTCCTTCAATAAATCATCTTTTTTTTTCCTTTTTTTCACAGAACTAAGTAAGGAAATGAAATACAATCAGACACTGTGTGCTCTCCTACACTGGGGGAGAGCCTAGAGAGCCCTACAGATCACAGCTGTTTTGGTTGTACAGGTAATTCCCTGACAAAACCATATTTTGCTACCAGTGTAAGTCTGTCAATAAAACAAGCCTGGCAGCAAGATGAGTTAACCCTGCGTTCCCACGCAGCAGTAGCGATAAGGTCCCCCAAGATGTCACAGTGACTTTGGTGAGGTTATTTCTTACAGGCACAAGAGGAAGTAGACAAACAGCAGCTGGTGCTGAGAACACTAGGCATTAGGCTTTTGGGAAAGCTGTGATAAATTAAATGTAGCATTGCTTGTGCTAGTTCACCTGGCCTAGGGACAACCTAGCCATGGGGCAGATTTGCTGAGACAGAATTTTTTTGGTAAGGAGCACGTCAGCTAGCTACAAGTCCGATCCATTTAATTATGTGTTTCTATAGCCTTCATCGCAATGCTATTTGAACACCTATGAAGTCTGCCAGCAGTGGAACATGCCTCTGGTGGAGCTGTCAGGATCAGAAAAGAAAGCTAAAATTAACTAGGTTTTAAACCTGATAGGAGGAGAAAGGTACCTGAAGGTCTATTGCTTTTCACTAATTCCCCTAGATCTTAAGAAACTAATTCTTTGGCATAATTTTCATTCTGTTTGACAGTAACTGACCCTGCAGCTATTCCACCTCTTGAATTCATCAATCAATCAGATTCCTTTGCTTCTCAATGGTTGTTAATCCTATCTCTTACTTTTGTTCCTATACTGTCCAACCTCCCCAAATTTAAAAGCTTACAGATAGGTCATAAATCATCAGGTTCTGTAAGAACTTGACTCATTCTTTGCATATTAATAGCCTTCAACCAGCATGGGGCAATGCTCTTCTTTCAATGTGAGGAAAAAGATAAGAAAACAACAACCACCACCCACAAAAAAAACCCAGAAACGTCTTAGAGTGCAAACTATGATATCTATTAACGACTATTCAGTATAGACACAACAGATTCTGGGTTCTACGGCTAGAAATTAGTTTGCCATCTAACCACTGATCCCAGTCTGGAAACAAATTTTTAAATATTTATGTTTTAATAAAATGTAACATTTCTATATCACACTTCAACTCTATCAGCTTTGAGGTAACAGCTGCTTCTGTTTTGTGAGCTATTTAGTTCTGTTGTTCACAGGCACTGAATGTTTAACTTGCAAGAGACTAACAAAATAGCCTGTATGTATTTTAAGAAGTTAGGTGCTATCAGAATACAAGCCTGGTAGATCAAACTTAACTCTAAACATCAGGTCTTCACACAAGTGAATGTAGAAAAGGAAAATTAGAAGTCTGTCCTCTTGTTAACACTTGAAAAGAATGCCATGGTGCAGATAACCAGTCTGAATACTAAGGAGAGCAGACAAGAATGAACACACCCTTCTACGTCCTAATCCAATGACCATGAATGCTGGAGGGGAGGAGAGATATGGACCACAGGGAGCGGCCGGGTTCATGTGCTCCACCTGAAACAGCCTCTCATTCTGCCACTGTTAAGAGCAGCATCCTGACGTACGCAAACCTTTAATCTCATCAAGCAGAGCATTTCTTGCATCTTCCAATAAATTGGTTCAACTACTTATGCTCCTGTCCAACAGTGAAACAGTAAATATTGCACAAGAACAGTCACTGTATCTGAATGATTTGTCATTTAAAAATTGCCTTAAATTGACAAATTGCTTGATACGGAACAATTCAAGAACTAGTACAACTTTTTCAATTCATTAACTAGAAAAAGCCTTTCAAAAGCATCTTCTAATTTTGCACCTTCAATTTCACGATCCTCCCTAAATGACAGGGCTAAACATCAGGGTTTTGAGATTAGTTTGCATTGATAACTACTTTTGTATTTATTAATATTTTCACCTGTGCTATCAAAGGTTAGATCTCCTACTGATGAAATCAGGGTTTTTTTTGTTTTTTTTTTACAGTGTTCAAATAAAAGCAAATTTCTACATAGAGAATAAAATCATTCCTCAAAATAAAATCCAGTTTTTCTCCCCAGCAAGTAATTTATGTTCTTCTATTGAGTCATTATACCATTCTGTAGCTCTTCTTCTCTGGTTATGGGCAAAGAAATAGACATGTCTGACAACGCAAAGCTGCTTTACTGTCTGTGCTATAAGCTTTACCTCTCCCTTTGGTAACATGGAAGCCTCCACTTTCCCCAAGTATTTTCCCCGAGCTTTTTATATTTGATTGTTTCTTCCATTTCTTTCTACTGTTTTAAATTCCCTGTCTGATCTTAATTGACTACACAGGTTATGGCAGTGGGACAAGAGAGAAACATATAATTATATTAAGGAAGGAAAGAAGAACACAACTTAGGGAAATAAAAGCAGATATAATTTCTTGCTAGTCCTGGCCAAACAGAGGTATCTTAGGAGAGGTAAACACAACTGCAGTACAAAATTATATCCATGATATCACTTCTAACAGATCAAATAAAGCAAATGACCTGGGATTCAAATTAACACATCTCTGCAATTTATCTATCCAGCTAGTCTGTTTAAATATATAGACTGTTTATCCAGTTTTCAGGGTGTGGAAAATGAAAAATCGAATAAGCAGATCTTTTTTTTCAGTGAAATGATTAGTCAATTGGCCATCAAGACTTTAGATTGTCTCAGAAAGATGCAGCTAATCAGCATTTTCCAGAAACTCTGCAGTTATTTCCCCTACAACACCTTTCTTTTACACCAGCTATAAATTACTTTCATTGTTGTTACTAACAATATGTGGTAAATCACGTTAAGACAATATACCTTTATATTAGAAATCATCATATTCCACAGAAGACTAAAGTAATATATCATCTTGGAAGAAACACTATCATAGGTTTTAATTCAATACAATCACAAAAGACACTGGTATTGCCACCACATAAGGCAAATTAAGGGGTGCGGGGGGAGAAGATTCTACAGCCACTTCTACATCAATAAGTAGTGCAGCCCAACAGGGGATCCGTAGAACAAAACAGTGCTGAGGTCATGGTCCCATAGACAAAGAAATCAAAATTATATAGATGCATTCATAACAAAGTTTTGAACATTGAATTATGACTAATAAAATCTATCCCATGGATTGAACATCCCTTTGTAGTTGGAATGCGCTAAGTCTATTCCTGGATCACATCTCCTATTTTAGTTGCATCCAAAAAACCCACAGTTCATGCGCTCAAACAGCTTCACAACTTGAGTAAAAGCCCAGTTAAGTGGGGAGAATCAGGAGGATCACTTCAAAAGGACACTCTCAATCCCATTGACAAGCTAACTTAGATGCAGCTACTCACTTCATGAAACCAGACCAGATTTAACAGAAAATGCAGAAAAGCCCAGCTGTCATTTCCTTACCACCGTCACTCCTGGGATCCAATCCTCCTACACAACACCCCAGGGTGCACAGAGTTCTGGATGCAAATGTTCTCTGATAAGTGAACTTACTCTGCTCTTTGCAGAAGGTGCAGAAAAGCAGCATCAGTTAGCATCTCAATCGAAGCACTAACAGCTCTGCTAGTACACAGTGAAAGGGAACTATTGATTTCCTGAATGAATGTGCTTTTTATTTAAGCGCAAATAGCACATTGCAAGTGCTATTTTGATCCAAACCGTGCTACAGACTCCTCACAAATTCTCTCTGTACGTCTCAGTTTCCCTACACACGAGGGTGCTAGAAAATATTATTCCGGTCAAGAGCTCTGAGGTGACGCAAGGCATTATTTTATTGCAAATGATAAATGCTGAATTTGTACTTTGAATCTGTGCACATGAAGAATAGGGAAAGAGTATAAAAATCATATAATCATAGAATTACATGGTTGGATGGGACCTATAAGATCATCTAGTCCAACCGTCTTCCCACTACCATTGCTGCCACAGCTACTAAACCATATCTTGTAGCTCCTCATCAAGCCGCCTCTTGAA
>JAAGAY010001018.1:0-30470 GCA_011801015.1 Ardeotis arabs
CAAGGCTTCCCTTATCTCATTCGGAATAACAAGACATGTGAATTGTCTTTGTTTCATCCTCAGGTACCTTAAAATATTCATATCATATTCTGGGGCAGTGCACGTAGTGCTGAATAAAGATGCAGTCATCGTTGACATATAAGGATATATTTTCCAACTTCCTCAAAATACGCATGTATGACTTAAAGGGATCTCCCTAATCCTTGAATCTAGTAATTTGTTATTAATTAATTTACACTTTTCAACCCTAAACCCAGTCTTGTTTGTTTGTTTCTTTTTCATTCTTATTATTTTCTACACCTTCTATAAGATGAAGAACCCATTTAATCTTTTTAAGAGCTTCTGGGGGTTTTTAGCTTATCTATATTCCTGGCCAGTTTATGTCCATTTATATGTCATTTGAACTCCTCCATTTGTACTAGAAGTATCTCACGTGATTGCTATGATTACATTTGTCCTTTTTTGGTTCATATCATACCAGTAGCTTAAAGTGATCCTTTGTCACTAATCACACTAAATTTCCTCTTTTATGTTATTTTACTGTGAAGAGGTTTCCACGTGGTGAAGTTTATATCAGAAATTATTGCTGGAACAAAAATCCTTCATGCAAAAGGCACTACTTTTTCACTACTACTTTACTCAAACTTTCCACTACTGCAGCTTCATCAAAATTTGTCATCTTTCTTTTACTCCGTTCCTTAGTGTCATCTTATTCTTTCTGCATGACATTATGTACACTGGTCTTTCAGCACAAAGTTTGTCTGGTTAATATAATGTATATTATCTAATACTTCCAGTAGAATTTTCCCTTTCTTTTTTTTTTCTTTTTTTTTTTCTTTTTTCTTTCATAAAGAATAAAATAAAAATGCTGGCATAGTATCCTGCTGGTGTGTTACTGAGATTCTCTGCTTTGTGTTTTTCCAGCTAGAAAAATCTGTATTTTGGAACAGCTTATCTATTATAACTTCTTCGTACCCCAACAACATCAGAAACAAACTACACTACTAGCTAGAGAATAATGGAGCCATTATATCTTCAAGTGCCTCAGCACCTGCTATTGCTTTCTGAAGTTAAAATGTACAGTTAACAGCATTGACAGTTAAGAAATACTACTGATTTCCAGAATTTAATTCCTGTTGAATTACAACTAGCAGAAGGTGATCCACTCAGTTTTAAATTGGAGTTTGTTGCTTTAAAATTAAGTAAGTTTGGATTCTTTTCCTTTCAGCACTTGGAACATAATGTTCCACTTCAGCACTAATCGATTGCTCAGATCTGCAGTGTAGAACACAAACAAGGGCGCAACAGCAAGGATTACTTCACTTAAGTGACCTCATGTTTTTGCTGCTTCTCTATAATCCTGTATAGAGCAGCCTAGAATGTGAATTTAGAAAGCGAAGAGCCTAAATCAAATTTTCTTCATTACAGTGGAAAGCATTTATGCTTCTATATTGCCACCCAGGTGTCATAGCAGCCTGCAGTTTCTCCCTGGAAACAGAGTATCAGCATTTCCTCTCCAGGAATGGGAAAAGAGGATCAGTAACTTGCATATGAGAAGCCATAAAATGGGATATCTGAGGAAGAGAGAACCTCCAAATGGTCTACAGCTCTTCTGTGTAGCCTCCACAAACTCCAGATTGAAAACCACAAGTATGAGCTTCAGAGAGGGCATTATAAATAGTGGCTGAAATGCTACTCTCAGTGATAGCTAGTGGGAGACCTGACACCAAAAAAAAAGGGGTCTTAGGAACTCAAATGTGTTTGAACTTTCCCTGTCCAAATCTTTTATACTAGGAAAATGAGCCAAGATGAGTGAAAAACAGACAACAGTGGCAGACTTATGTTAATGAGGGATTTCAGTATGGTGAGAGAATCTGCCCCCAACAAGAAAAAGTTTTATAATTCATTTACAAGCTGGCAGAAAGCAGCTAAAACAAGGAACAGAATATGTCATAGGCCCCCAGCCCAAAAAGGATAGCATTGCAGTGCAAAGCAAAATCAAAACCAAAAAAACACTGAGGAACACAGGATGGGGCTCATTTTGAGAGGCAGTTTACCTACACACATTCATGGCATGGCTACACATATATGTACACAGAAATCAGAATATCTTTGGTTTTTTTAATTTCATTTCAGAGCACAGCTTCAAAAGGGTCTGACTGACACACATTTTACCATAGAATGATAGATGGTTTGGATTGGAAGGGACCTTTAAAGGACATCTAGTCCAACCCCCCTGCAAGGAGTGGGAACATCTCCAACCAGATCAGGTTGGTCAGAGCCCTGTCCAATCTGGCCTTGAATGGTTCTAGGGGCGAGGCACCTACCACCTTTACCCTTGCAGATCTGTACAAGCTGCAAGCTGAATGCTGTCTGCAATACATATTTAGCAAAAAGTACTGACTAGTGACTGATACGTGGTATGACTGGAATTCCTCTGTAAACAAGCCATGCCAAGTGTTGTCTTCCCTTTATTATCACCAGTACTCCCCCTATAGAATACATAGACTATATTAGGCAGCCAAGGGGAGAAGTGCCTTTATACATCATTATGATCTACCTTGTATGATAGCCTGGTGCACACATATCATCTCTGGCTGGTGGCATTTTTGTTGTCAGAATAGAAGCAGAGCTGTAGGAATTGATCCTAGCACTGTGCTCTCCTTCCCCCAGAATTAGAGGGAAACATGAACTTTGGATTTGTGGCTCACATCTAGTTGTCATTCCTATAGGAGCAAGTTCTTCCAGCCGCTCCTCATTAGCACAGATGTATGTGACACGCTTCACGTTACAAGAGACTCTGCTCATTAGAGTAGGTGGTCAACTGCCTGCTGACTTGTGGGAAACTATTTTGGGATTTATGCTGGACTGCCTCTTTGTTATCAGAAAGTTTTCAGCTGATCTCTGGATGCTGCCAACATGCTGCCTGCACCAGGTAGTATGGAGATGTAAGTCAGTCCCCTCTCTGCCCCACACAGCTGAAGTCTTTAATTCATTGTGGAGCTGTCTTGACTGTCATTTCACTTGGGATATTAACTCCACACCTAGCTGAGTAACCTTCACTAAAAATAAACTACTGTCATTAAATGTTGTGTGGGATTTTCAAAAGTTCTTTTTACAGTTTCCAGACGGAAATTAGTGATTTATGACAGTAATTAAAATTACTTGTTTAATTTAAGCCAGCCAGCTAAGTCTGTGGTTAGGATAAAGAGAAAAGAATTCACCTCACCTAAAGTAGATGTTTATGGCAGGTGGGATGAATAAGCTGCCAGGGCTTCCTGCGCTGAGCACAGGAGGAGGCAAGGCTTAGACTAGTCACCTAATTTTTAAATAGCTAAAACTGGGGTAAGCTCCAGCCAATATTTACATATTTAAAATTCAGTACATATTAATCTGATGGTGTTTATTTGCATTTATATTTTTATGCATACAGCTCAGTGTATGTATATCTGCTGCACAGGCAGCAGACATTGCAAACTTGTGTGTGTGTGAGTGCGTTTATACAGCCTATATTTCTTGTGTGATTGTTATTGATCACCCATCGATTTTCTGGCACACCTTCTGATCAGATTCTCATATTAAATGGGAATAAAAGGCTGCAAGTGATTTCACAGATCAAAGAGCATTCCTTGCAATTGTAGACAATCCAGTTAGGAAACTTACCAAGATACACTGTAAAATTCATCAGCTATTTGCTCCCACTATGCCTGTAGGAAGGCTACCTTACAACTTTTTTCCTTTAGTATTTGGAATATTCTTTTAATTTACAGCCTGAGATTTTTTTTAATCAACAGTTCCCATTCTGGTTTTATGCCATCATTGCCCTAGAGAATATATATTTCTCCTCCTTCTTTGTTGTTTATCTCTCACTCCCAATTTTTCTATAAAGAATAAATATATGTCTTTGGAGCACTGTTTTTTATTGGATAACCAAACTGAGGTCTTCCAACATATTTTAACTCAGGCTTTCTGTAGTTCTTAAACTGAAGTGGTCATATATACAAGTATTTAAAATATTATTTTAACAGCTCCAACTAGAGCGGTAGCACCATTTTCTATGGTCTCATAGAAATATTTCATACATGTGTAATTGTACATGGTTAAAAAGAAATTTATAGACCTGTTGTGCTTTGTTGCTTATATTATGGCTGTAGACAACAATGGCTATTCCAGCTGACAAAAAGAAATAAATCAGAAAGTAGCAAGTCATTTACTTCAACCTGTCAGGAGGCTATAGCAGATGTAGAAGTATAAAGGAAACATATACGTAATGATTTATCTTTAACATAAGAGGCGTATATGATTAACATTCCAGTGCTTTTGGAGTGTGTGTAAATTGGTAATAAGTATTTTTAATAGCAAGTGTTCTCATAAAAAGTTTAGGAAGTTAAGTGGTATTGATACTAACATTAACATATCTGTAAGGTCAGGTTGTGATAATAATACCTACAGTAACGCTAACACTGCTGATGGCATTGAAGGGATGCAAATATATTACTTAACCAAAAGCACACAGTCCTCTAATTATATTATGAGCTACACAAACACACTCGGATATTCAGATGTTGATTTAGCAGAATGTACTTAACAAAGGAATAAGTGTTTAACTGTCCTATCTTTACATTACATTCAAGAAATAAATCAGGAGGTTGGAAAGTGAAGGCAACAGGTGACAACAGACTAAAGCAACAACATACGGTCAGCCATACTGTCTTAGTAAGCAAGGGCACTCTACTCCCATCAGTTCTTGGTATCTTTTGTTAACTTCAACTCTAATACTGCTTGATTGTTATTCATGTCTCATCTATGGATGCACCCTCTGTATCCCAGCTTTCTATAGCTGGTGGTTGCAGGTTATGTCTTATAAAGCCTCATCTGCTTTCATTAATTCCACTTCTCTTCCTTCCAACTTGCTTCCATTTTCTTTCCCTCACTTCCCTTTTTCCTCACTTCCCCATTCCCTGAAAGTACTTTTTGACTTTGTTGTTCTCTTCCCCATCCTCCTGAATCCAGCTGTTTCTACTGAGAGCAGAAATATTCTGGGGCTTGATGGGATGTCAAAGAGTGATGCTACTTTTTCAGATATTTTCCTTCATTTCTACAGTCCACATTTCCAATGACAAAATGCTGCTTTAACGCATGTCTGTTTGTTTCCCTTTCTAGCTACTGTAGCCAGAGAACTATTTTTAGAAACATTAAGAAGCTAGCTGTCTTAGTCTAGGATTTTATTATATTGAACTCCTATAGGAAAAATAAGAAAAAAATTACCTTCCATATTCACAGCAACATGGCTTTATATTTCAAATGAGGGTTATTTTTTCCCTGTAGATCTTTTCTACCATTTTTGTGATTTACTCAATCGTTTCATTCCCTAAGCACAAATGCCCGTGAGACCAAATCGTACAAAGGAACTTAGCATGTTCTCCATATTCACAGAGTAGCCCTGAACAGCAGTAGTTACTGGTTGGTTTTTTCCCCCTGCTTTACATTGCAACCATTTTACTCTTAGTAAGTTTCAAAAATAAATATATTTTATCCCCTTGAGCGATTAACAATATACAACTGAACTGAATATTATACTGCTTTTAACTTGTTATATATGTGCCATTTTAAATTTTCAGGAACAAAAAAGCTCAGAAATATGTAGGATCAGATATCCATGTATCTTTCAATAAAGTGTAATCATATTTATTTTTGGTCCTGAATCATTGTGAGAAAAAGATGTGTGGTTACTAGTGAGCATGCTTGCTTCAAGAATGCTGCATTTCTACATGCTCAGAATAATTTTATATTCATTTTGATTAGGGTGAACCGCTTACTCTCAAGAGGTTGACAAACGTTTAAGATTTCCACTTTAGTGGTTTACAATGACATCAAAGTGGTCTCACATCTTTGCAAAGATCTGTTTCCTTGGTAACATGAAGCAAACTGTTCATTTCAGAGGTGCCTATAGAGAGCAACTGAGATTTTTTTTCATGTTAAATATCAAAACTTAATGTGGATAATGACGTTGTACAAAATATACTACTGAGTTTAAAAGATATTCAGTCTTCAAGTAAATCAAACAAATAGTCACTTTGGAATATCAATAATTTCTAATTATATTTAAATAGTATTGTTTGTTGGAAGCCAAAGTATAAGACATTTTCCTGCTTATGAAATGAATTTTAATTTAATGGAATTAAATAAATGTGAGATTTAAACAAAAAAAAAAAAACAAAGCAAAACACAACAAAACCCAGAATAACGACTGTTGACAAAGCACCCATATTAAGAAATATTTCACAGAAAAATATTCCCCACCAAGTCAATTTTAAAGAGTTTGCAAGTACTATTTAGCTAACAATGAATGATTTCTCTGTCAGGAGTATCTTTCTCTGCTAAACACAAGCTTTATGCACACAGAATTGCAATGAAAGATAGCTCAAGTTTCATACAATCAATAAATGATTAAAACTCCTCATCCTTGCTCCATTTATTTATTACACTCTTCTGCTGTATCTTAACTAGGGCTCTGAACTGGAAATACATCTAAGCATGAGCTTAGCTTTGAACCAGCAAATGTCCATACTGAAGTTATCTTAGTCTAGGGAAGACTTGGGGAACATACGCAAAACTTATGGATTCTCATGAACACCATGAGACTGTTACAGCTGAAATTATCACACATGTCTACGTGTAAATGAATACTCACAAAGCATCTAAACATTTGTCTGTCAGAACATCTCCACAAAGGAGGTAAGTTAAATTTAACGCTCCTGTTATGATTAATAATCACTGTGCTAAGGGGATCATTAGAGATGGGAAAATAATTATCCTCTTTTTTTCTTAATGGCAAAGAGAAGAATGTGAGGAGGGGAGAAATCTTTGGACAGAGCAACAAGAAAGAGAGGTGACAAAGAAATTCAACAGAACCCAGACAGAGAAAATTTATGGAGAGACACAGAACCCTTTCATGCTAACTGTGATTATCTGAACAAGTCCTTTCTGTAATGGCCATCTAATGTCTGCTTCTGTTTAGCATTCTCTTGCAAGTCAAGCTGTAAGTGGACACAATAGCCTCATGCTTCACATTTTGTAAAAGTGTACTTAGTTTGCAGGAATTATCTAGCACACTTCCTATAAAGAGTGGCAGCCCAACAGTCTGCCTCGTGACCAGAGGAATTTTACCAGTCCTCTGACAGGACATCATGCTCAACACTAAAATGTGCAATAAGTTAGTTCTTGTTCTAGACCGTAAACATTTTCTTAAGAGGGACAATGCATTACTATAGGAGCTAGTACAATGCTGTTCTGCAGGTTGATAGCCACAATGGGGATACAAAACACTATTTCCAGGGAGATATTAGAGAACAATAACTTCTGTTTTTTCTTTCCACTAGTTTCCATGCCAGTATTTTAGATAAGGTCAAGTACTTCTTTGAAAACTGAAACTCTTCTCTGTGGAGCATTGTGGCAAAAATAGATGTCTGAAGATTCAAAGAAAACTGACTTTTCTGAATTTCCTATAGAACAGAAGTTCCCACATTATTTTCTAAAAGGCAAAGAATCTTCTTTTAACCTTTCTCAAGTATTTCCAAAGATCTCTGACATGATTGTGTATGCTTCAGAATACAGCCATCTGAATTTATCCCTTACGTTTTAGACAGTTACATTATCTTTCAGTCTATGGAGGACAATGTTTTCTTGGATGAAAACTGTAGAAATGAATTTCTGTTCCTTGATGATTCATGCTAATGAAGGCATATGTAACTATGAACAGAATGATAGGCTCAATCTGGGTGTATAGTGTTTTCACTCATGTTATTGAGTGCTTCTAGTCTGGATTGTTCTTCTAAGTCAGAGTAACTGAGGGTGGTAGTATTTGCCTTTCTACAATTCAGTTCAAAGATTTATAAATGAGCAATGGATGTGGTCCAGTCTGGCCTCGTGGTTATAATATAAAAGCTAATTAAGCTGCCTGCAGTTCCCATTGTAAGATCATGATTACAGTTCAGGGTTTTGTCAGACTATTTGTTTACTTATTAGGTTTTGTTGAAGTAAGCTAATTCAGTAACACATTTATCAGCTGGTCAAAATAACTACCAGATAATCTAGTCTCTGCTGTTCTCAGCTTTTAACCTATAGCAGCACAAACTGTAATTAAGCACCGTAGTCGTGAACAACAATCAGCACCAGAAAGTGAAAGGTTATTTTACACTGATAAGTATGGAGCATGAGCAGCACAGTGCACCCGTGACAGCAATCCAGCAGGAAAAACCTAACACTTTCAGAGAAGACTTATATCACCGAAGAGGTGAAGCATGTTGTCAAGAGGAATTGTTAAGATGTAACTTGAGGTGCTACGGACATGAGAAGGAGCTGCCTGATCTCACAGCTTTGAAATACATTAAATGTAACGGAACGCTAATCTCTAGCCAAAAGTAACAGTGGAAAAACTGCAACAATCAATCTTCATGTTTCATCAGGCTCTTATCCTGGCAGGTGGCCCTTGAGATACTGATTTAAAGTACGGATACTTTTAACAAATATTTGCATTTTTATCTTCTTCTGTTTCTTGCACTCAGAAGAACAGAAAACATTATAACTTGCAAATTACAAAACTGAGACTTGTGGAAATTTTGTCTGTTCCAGAAATTTCAACAAGGGACATTCAAGGTAAGATATTTACATGTAGCACTAGTGTTAGCAATTTATTTAAACTGTTGTAAAGGGATAGAGATGCCAGAAAATTCTTTTACATGAACCTAAGTGCTCAGCACATGGGCTTCACATAGCTCCTCTTGCTCTATAGTTCAAACAATTCCTTCTATGGGCTGTTTGTCTAGCAGTTCACCCATGAATGTTATTTTCTAGTAGTTCTGTACATAAGTCAGGAACCAGAACTGCAATAATGTTTGTATACTGCTTCCATGGGGAGAATTCCACTCCTCAACAGGGTAGAGTGAGGAGACAGACCTTCCTGATGAGCTGAACCAAGACAGCATGGACTCTGTACAGTGCTATGGAGCAGCTTACTGGCAGCACCTGGGAAAAAGACACAATTTGGCAAGAAATTCTATGAATCACCACAGAGTGAATTGCCTCCAGCAAAGAAGATGGTTACCAGTCACAGTTATAAAAATGAACTTTCCGTGTTCTGAACGTATAATTTTGTGTTTCCAGTAGAAAAGGAGTATCTTATATCGCATGGCTGTAGCAATGGTGATGGCAGTGAAACAACACCCATAACAAGTAGGAAGTTACATTTCCAAAACAGTCTTTCAAGATATTTTCCTTCCAAGTTAACCAGGTATAAGCAGGAAGCTGCAATAGTTTTTTTCCTCTCCATAAGTGAACACAGCTTTTGGTGAATGGCAGCTTTTCTGGTGTGAAAATAACAGGAAAATGACTGCAAGATGAAGAAATCTTAACAAATTACTTTGGAGAAGTACTAGATTTTGCAGTTATTTAACAACTGTGATTAGAGTTGGTAGGGCCACAACTTTACAAAACTAGGATTTAAAGTTCATCACTATAGCCCAGACAAAACCTGTACGGTTTTTGTGTGCAAGTAAGAGTTAAACGCAGAAAAGTTTAAAATAATAAAATAAAATCCATGAATAATGCAGATATATTTTTACTGATCACTGGAGGAAACATAATTTATTTCAAAAGAGGTAACAAAATTAAATAATAATGAAATGTAATAGAGCATTAAAAAGACAGAACTATTCAATTATGGAATAACAGATGGATATTCACAAATTCTCTATAAACAGAATAATGTGTGTAAGAACCTTGACTCGTGCTTCTATTTATTTTTTTATTTCTTTTTTTTTTAAACTGGCAGTCATAGCTGAGCAGAGTTCAAGGCAAAGGCTTAATTGTATCATTTTTGCAAATTCTTTCATTTTACTAAACTAACTTATATTCATTTTTATTACTTTAATTTTATTAGTTAATGAATATATTTTATTTAGTTCTAGTGCTTCATTTTTCTAATGCTTTTACTCCTATATTATCTGTTCTTTCTTTTTATAGAATAGCGATCTTTTCCAATATGTTTTTCTTTAATGAAACTGTATATTTCTAAACTAAATGCCTTTTATAGTTATTTTTGCTCTTCAGACACCACTATGAAACCTACCATCTGGCAGCAGAAAAAGCCACAGCAGTCAGCAGTACGATTCATTAGAAGTGAAATCCATTAAATGTGATGATCAGACCTTTTAGCCTAAATATTTAGTGCCATGCAGCTGATTCCTGTTCAGCTACCTACATTTTCATGCAAATTTATTTTATTTTATTCTACTTTGGCTGTTAGTGCATTAGCAATGTATTTTATTTTGTTACTGAGAAATATTATGGTACAGCCCCACATTAATCTCGAGACATATATGTTATTCTCTTAGTTCTATACAACATACATCCACCTGTCAGCAGGATGTTTTAGAGCTTTCACTGTAACCCCAGGTCAGCTCTCTGTCATATGACTGTCTACTAAGAAGGCTGTTGTCCAGCTTAATTTCCTTCCCTCAGGAAATTATTAGCTCCCGTGTAGTGATTCCCTGAAAATAAAATGCTTTGATAACCTTATGACTGCTCTATATGCATATCATTGCTACTGGCCATTTTGTCTATTTATTTCAGTGTATTAGACAATTAGTCATTTGAATTTGTGCAGCATTTTTTGAAGGTGTAATATAAGGAATATAGTACATCTTCACAAGCCTGCAGTTCAGTAGCAGAAAAGATATGTTGCCCTCCGGTTTATCTTTGCTGGAATATTGTTAGAGTATTATTTGATCTTCCAACTGCTTTTTTTTTTTTTTTTTTCCCTTCGCCAAAGAGTATCACCAAACTGGTTTCTCATTTTGGTACTGTTGCCTGGTTGTACTACAGATCTGATGCTGTCTGCTGAAGTCTTCAATCTACAATGACATTTCCTCTCACCTGAAACTACCTACAGCTTCAATACCTCTTTTCTTGCCAAATCTCAAAACAGTTGAGGAAGTTTACCATGTCACTGCCTCTCAAATAGTAATTTCCTTCTTCTACTTCCAAGGGAACTTAAATTCTGCCAGAAAACTCAGAATCCAGAAATCTCCTTATACTCTCCTTCTTGTTTCTTTTGTTCCAACTCTACATCTCCTTGCTACAATGCAATAACTGTTTCTCTTATCAGTTCCTGTCATCTCTTACAGGTTTATGTAGCTCCAGGAATGCATCCTAAGGAAGATTTTGTGTTTGTGGTGCAAAAGGTCTGTTGAACAAGTCCCAGTTCACTGTTCTCCAGGTCTCATCTACAAATGCAGGAAATACTTTGTCCTAATCTTTTGGATTTCTGAGCTTCAAGATTATAAGTTGACAGTGGTAAAATCCACAGTCTTAATTTTTAACTCTGTATGTGTGTATATTTACACTGTCCTATATACACACAAACACACAAAGATAAAAATGAAACCTAGCAGAGTGTTCCAAATTTCAGTTTGCAAGTATAAAGAAAGTTGAATAAAAATATTTAGAAAAAGTACACCTTTGTATTCCTCAGAGTTTCAATTTATCTAGGCATGTAATGTTTAATATTATAATAGCATAACTTAGCAATATACAATATTGCTAAAGAGATTTATATATAGAAGACGCTTTAGGTGTTGAATGCATACATTGCTGCTGATAAAGCAATACGCTGAAGTTGCTAATGAAAAGCTAATTAGCCCTTAGATAAACAGATTATGGTTATGATGTGTGACATAAAGAGTGATGAAGAAAATTAAGCAGTCTTCGAGCAGTCTTCGAGCTCCAGAAACTGTATCAAAACTTCATATTTTCAAGTGAAAAGAATAATCCTGGCTCCATGCATTTCATGGCTGCATACAGAATGAGTCCTCTGCCAACAAATCAAGACAGGGAAGAGCTTCAAAATGGAATGTGTATGTATGTATCAACTAAATTATGATATTTTGCTAGTTTAATTGCTAAACAATTGGCAACAGAGTACAAATGAATTATGTGACTTTAGAAAGAGATCTATATGATCTAAAATAAAATAATTAATAGATTTCAACAAGTGTGTATATTTTTGAAAACAAAATCATTATGCCAGCAAGTAAATAAGACAAAATATAATGTAATGTTGGACTATAAGAATAAGAAAAATCCCTTCCCTTCAAGGCTAAAAGTTACAAAGTTTCAGGAGTCAGGAACACCACTTCCAACCAGAGATGAAGCAGACCATCCCTTGACAAAAGCAACACAGCCATGCTAGGGCTATGAGGACTAAACATGACAGCAGGAAGCTGGCCAGCTTTGTCCATGAGCGAGTCTGCGGCAGAGTTTCTGTAGCCTGGGAAGAGAATAAATGCCAAAGTCTTATTCATCTGTTTTTCAGGAGGCCCACAATGTAATGTTTGAGTAATTCAAATGATCATAGCTGGATAACCCCAATAGGATGTGCCTCCATCAACAAAAGAAAGAACATCTTCCTTGAACAAAATTTCCCCTTACTTAGGCTGCTATCCCAGCACAAGTCATAGTCAACCTTAAATCTTTCCAGGTTGCTGTCTTCTCACAGATTAAAGTGGAAAAGAAAATAGTAGAATAAAATATGCAGTAGTTAACATCAAGTAAAAGAATACCAGAAAGAAAAATAATTCAGACAATAGTATCAAGGTAGCATGCATATCAAGGTAGGTTAGGCAAAGGGACAGAACACATCTAAACTGATTAAAGAAATCTGATCATTTTTCCTGCAGAAAAATCATTCACTAAAGAAACAGAAGCAGAGGACCTGACTCTACAGAAAAGTACAAAATCTCAAGACGTTTCTCCCTGCCCAAGAAAATAAAATCAATAAAACATGAAATAATTCTTGAAATACTTTTATAGAAACAGCAAACACAGAGGTACCTATGGGTACTGATTTTAAAATAGACTGCAATTGCACCATTTCATAATAATTGTTAAGCCATTTAAAAATCTATCCTCTCCAAGTGTCAAGAACAACGAAACTGGTTTATGACCCATATAAGGGACCAGTGGCTTTCATTATATTTGAATACCAGAATCTATTCTTTTACCACATAAAACAGAAAACTGGAATCTGGGCACTCTTTTTCAGAGTCATTTGTTATCAGGACAAAAACTTCTTCAAGACATAGGTGACTTCTGGACACCAGCAGGCTGATGTCTGCACCATTTAACCAGTGGACCTCTTCTCACAGTGTTCTCATCTCTGACTCTGGTAACTAAGCCCTTTGCAGGAGGCTTATTTTTCAAGCATCTGGCATAATTTAGGAATCCTGAACTAAAAGCAGTCTAACTACAATTTTTTTAAGTCAGTGAGGAAAAGAATTATCAACAAAAAAATCCCAACAAACAACATATGAAATCAGTATTCACAGCTAGTCATGCATGAGAAATTATAAAAAGACAAAATACCGATACTAGGTCAAGTAAATATCCGCCCTTGAATTTTAAGTATACAAGTTACAAAGTGTGAGAGCCTTTTTCTGATGAATACCGCATCCATCCATAAATTCTCTCATTTATGAACAAAAGGAGGATCAAATTGGCTCTTTTTGACTGGTTACCTCCAAATCAGAAAGAATTTCAGGGGTAGCTAGCTTCTTTATAACAACTGTATCGATTCCCAAGTAATAATTGCAGGGTAGGATTCCATGATTTTGGATCTGTTTTCACAACTGCAGGATAGGACAGTGAAAATTAATGCTCAATCTGAAATCAGGCCTGTACTGATTGAACTAATCTTCAGTGTGGTTCCAGGGCTCCTTCCATTAGGATCTAGATTGTCATACTCTTAAAACTCAGGGCAGAATCTCCATGTAGAGAAGTACAAAGAAATACAGGATCCTTGGACAAAATCCTTGCTCATAGACAGAGGCCTTTTTTACCTAAGGTTCCTTACCCAAAGAAAGCCCCTTCTTCCCAAACTCCAGTATCCCTTATTTAAGGCTCTTGTTGTAGAACTCCTGATGTTCTTTTCAGAAGCATAGTACTAGGAATTGTAAGTGGAAAGAGGGAACAAGACAAAGAAATTAAAGGGCTTTTACAGTAGAATTAAAAGAAAATTCTCCAGATTACGCACCTCAGGCCTGTTACTATAAAATACAAGATTCATCAGAAAAGACACTTCACACTGAAAGATGTATCTTGAGTTATCAAAGAAGGGAACTGATCTCTCCTGAGAATAAAGGCTGTTAATTGATCAGTCATGCACAGGAAATTACATCTGGTCTTAAAAAACTATTAACATCTGTAAGGATAGGAACTGACACTACTTTAATTAAGAGGAATGGTAAGACTGTCTTGTGAATAAGAAATAAAATAAAAAGTTTCATGAAAAAAGATTAAACTTACCCAAATTAATTTCAAGAACAAGACTTCAGTGTGAGGGGTGGACATCTAAGGCTTGCAGAAAGAAAGTATTCTCAATGAAATGGATGTCAGAAAAGTCTTCAGGAAGTCATGTGGATAAAGGAGCGAGAATTTTCATTCCATCACCTCTGACTTTTATAAATACTTGTAGTAAGTCTGTCTATTTAGCTATTGTGAGCTTAACACTTTTAAGATGCATTTTACCTCAAATTATCTTGAGTTAAGAGTGATTTCAAGGTAAGTGAATAACAGAAAAGCATTTCTCTCCTGGGGAGTGTGACAGGTTAATATCAGAGCACTGGAAACATCTTGAAAAAAAAAATCCTAAGCATAATTTGCAAAGCATCCAAAGACAAACAGAATGCACACTGTAGGCACTGGATGGGCAGCTGACATCCTTGCCCTCAGCAAGGTAAGAAATATTTTACACATCTATTAGTAATTGGGAAACCTTTCTCTGTTCCAGAGGGATACTTGCAAAAGCATCATAAAAATCCAGCAGTCTCTCAGAGACAGAGGATCCAATCCTGAAGGATTAAGGCCACTAAAGAGGACTAGGAGTGCAGCCTACCTGCTGCACTGGCATCCCCTCCATCTCTCCTGTCACATATTTAGGCAATAATTTGAAATTACAGATTTCCCACCTAGCTTTTAGCTGCCACTCTGAAAGACCATGAGATTCTTTCAAGTCCTGTATTATAACCTCTCAACCCCACCAAACATATGATATGCTAACTTAGCTCAGATGGGCTTGGAAATATACCTCAGATAAATGAACTGAGCCCTTAGTCTCATTCTTAACTAATGATGGTGGCCTACTTTATAAAAACTATTATTCTTTGAAATGAGACAGATGTAGAAGACAAATTCAAATATTTTTGCATTTAATCCAAGTAGAACTGATCCAACAGCGGAGTAGCCAGACAGTTAATGCACTAATCCTGACTAAGGAAAATGCTGCATCACGTTACTACTGTCTGCTTCCAAGTGTGTGGTTTGTTGGTTTGTTGGTTTGTAGACATTTTCAGATCATCTCACTTTTACCACAGACTGAGGAAAGTTTTGAAATATGAAGCATTTTCTGAAGTCTGGAAAAATCTTTGCTGACCTGGAATTTAAAGTCAAAAAAAAAAAAAAAAGCAGCTGTTTTATTTCTAAGCGCTCTAACTAACTAGGCCTACATTAAAAAAAAAACCAAACAAAAACTAAAAAGACTGAAACAGCTGAAGTATGAACAACATTAGTCTTTTTCATATATACATTGACGAAAGGGTAACAAGAGATAGTTCTGTCTTCCCAGTTAATGGATTATGTACACTGGTGGTTTTAAGCACATATTTGAAAAGGGAGGGGGAAAATAACAGGCTGTTCAAAGTTACACATCAGATAGAAATGTCCGTCCTTGAGTATTTTGACTGAGGGGAAAGGTGTTGCCTCTAACTTCACACACTTCCACGAGTGTCTGGACTGGTTCCAACAGGCTTTTGTTGAGACCTCTGTCAGCAATGAAAATGTTGTAGTATATTTTACTGCTGTACTAATAAAATTAAATAACTTAATGTGAAAGCAAACAAATCTTGTCATATGTTCCAATAATTAGTTAATGGAACATCAAAGAGAGAATGAAAAAGGCATAGCTGCAGCACCCTTAAGAGCAGATTAACTCACTAATTATGACTCAGACAACTTCTCCCCTTCCTCTTCACTGTTTGGAGATGGAAATTGTAAGGGCTAGATTAAACAAACAAACAAACAAACAAACAAACAAATGAAAACTAAAACCAAATAGAAACACAGAGAAGACAGAAAAGTCCAAGCTACCTAAGTCCTAAACTGTTCATCATCTGTTCAACTGCTGTTTAATCCTGGAAGTACACTCATCAGGTACATCCCCAGTTGAACTTGCAAGCTCCCAAAATTCCTGAATTTGCACACAGTCATGGGAGCCACACAAGAGGCACTTGGCTCCCGTGAGGCAGAGACATCAGCATCCCTGCCTCTGAGCTCTCTGTGTTTTTTCACATTTGGGAATAACGAGGTTAGTCCTGTAATGAATGCAGGTCTATAAATTACCTCTAAAATTGCCCAGGTGTCAGGCTGCCACAGGGACCAGGAGCTCACTGGCAGCCAGGAGCTGCGGGAGTAGCAGGGCAGGCCCTCATAGCCTGGACCCATGCCACTGTCTCCATCAGGGAACTTGTGGCCAGGGTCACCGGGGCAGCTTAGTGATGAAATGACACATACAAGAGACAGGACGTTTTGGTTCAGCATCCTCCTAGTCCAAGAGAGTTCAAATTCATAAATCTTGCAGTTGAACTAGATGATCATGGCAGGCCTCTTCCAAACAAAATATTTCTTTTCTATTCTATAGTATCAAAGCTGTAATGCTGAGATGTTACTACACCAGAGCTGGCAGCAGAGATCTCCCACCTCTCTGTGGAAATCATGGTTTTATATAACAAAGAGCATATGATTGACAGGGCCAGTGCCTTCTCTCCACTGTGAGCCAGGTGGTTCACCCTCCGGACTGTGTGGCCTGGCACGCCACTTTTCACTCTTCAGTCCCTCCTCAGCCATTGACTCAACACACAAAGCATCTAGCAATTAACATTTTCTGTACTCAGCACAGCTGTTATCACAATCAAGGGCTTGTCTGTACAGCAGACTGTCTCCTGTGCCATGACAGAAAGTTACTATCTGCTTCTTGCTCTAAACTAATTGGATGCTCCTGGTATATTTGATGCGTTTGCATGGTACTAGCCAACACCACTCAGTTTCTTGAGCAAGAGAAAGCACCGCGTGCAAGAGGAGAAGACTGCGGCTCTCCTGTTTGCTACTTCTAAAGATTCTTGCTGAAATCTAGCTAGGACACTACCACACAACACCGCAGTGTACGCGTGCCATCAGCGTGCACAGGAAGCATCCATGGAGAGTATCAAGCTAAGATGGTTTCTTTCTGTTGTGAGGTGCTGGGGTAGCTAGGCAAGCTGCCAAGAGAAACTCAGTTCCATGGAGAATAATTCCTTGCATGCCAGCTCTTAATGATTGTAAAATACAGAGCGTTCCAACACTGAACTCATTCCAACTGACTAACTGCTTTAGATACATAGTCATTAATGGGGTTTAACTTAACTCTGGCTCTGCAAAACTGCTTTGTAGAAAACAAAGACAAAAGCTAACCAAGAAAAAGACAGAAATAACTGTGAGCAAGAACTGAAGTAAAAACTTTATATAGCTGCAATGATTTTAATCTGAGAGACCCTTCATAAGTTCCCAATCAATCTACCATTAGGAAGAAAGAGGACTTCAGTTTTGAAGTTGTGATGTATTTTAATCAGTGGAGCTGTTCCCAAGAGATTCAGAAATTTCTTTCCTCATATTTCATAAGAGTTTCACTAATATATGATAGTTTTACAAATATATACTTGAGTTCCTGGTGCTTCAGTTCCATTTAGACTTGATTATTTCTTTTTGACAACTTTGGATAGCATATTGGAGATGACTCACTTAGCATATGATTTAGCATAGCAACATATTTCTTGAGGGATTTAAATCCCTGGTGGCACCAAGTCCCTTTTGACTATCCTGGACTTGCAGAGAGACATTCACAGGTACTTTACTTTGAAAGATTGATCCTAACGAAAGTTTGCTTGTGTGAGGA
Organism: Ardeotis arabs; assembly: GCA_011801015.1. NCBI lineage: Eukaryota > Metazoa > Chordata > Aves > Otidiformes > Otididae > Ardeotis > Ardeotis arabs. Next base: position 18,041 of record JAAGAY010001018.1, read on the forward strand.
TATAAAGTGCTTGAACCTAAATCCTAAGAAAGGTTTGGTTAATTGAGCTATCTGAAACATTGTGTCATAAATCAGCTGAGAATACAGCTCATTCTGACATTTCCAGTCAAGTAGAGTGTTAAAGTACTTTCTTAAAGTTCCCACATCTGATTTCAACTGAAATTAAGAGCAGAAACTCACAAAGACTGATAATTTAAAAGTTAACATTTGTCCATAAGTTTGGATTGAATTTTGTGGAGAATATGAAAGCAAGAGTCAATAGACAGGAAAGGCATGAAGAGCAATCTTTTTTCTTTAGTTTTTCCTTACTTGAACTTAGATTCCCCATTAAACTCTTCCTGGTTTGATCCTCTCAAAAAAAAATTTTAATGATTGACCATCACTTAAGGCAAGTCATATATAATTTAGTGGTGGCAGGAGTTGAAAGATAAGAAGTAACAGCAAACTGGACTTTTATTTGTAAACATTCTTTTTTGTTTTCCTACAAAGTTATCAACACTGTACTAATTCTATTCCCACTGAAGTCAATAGCACTTGGAACTAACTAACTACAGCACTAGCAGAACTGCGGAAAGTGCTGAATGTACTTCAGGACCCTACACTCATTTAAATGAGAGCATAAACATTGGGTGAATTCTTAGCCCTTTTTTCCCCTAAAAATTTCAGTCTGGCCATTCAGCTCACATAATCAGCATGAAACCAATCAATTAGCGAACAAAAAATATTTTCAGGGTATTTAATGCTCTGAGCCCAAGAGATTTAAAGGATAAACTCTAGGTTTGCTCTGACATACCTAAGGTCAGGAAAATTGTCAGGTATATTGAAATAATACCTCTATAAATATAGAGACTCTTCCTTGGGAGACTTTCCCAGATTGTAGAACAAACTTCCCTATGTATGATATAAAATTTTACCACAACTTTTTCATTTTATATTCAAAGATAGTTTTGACCTTGCCTCCAATAATATAGACATATGAAGCAGAAAAAAGATATTTTAGACTAACAGTGAAAATCAGTCCTAAAAACCAGTCCACTTACCACACTGTTTCTTTACTTCTAGAGAAGATGCAAATAAGGAAAAAATGCTATAAGACAGATATAAGTCATGGAGACAAACTCAACATTGGAAAATTTTCAAATTCTTGAAGTGGTGTAAAGAACCTGTGTACAACAGAACAGTCTTCTGGGAAAAGCAAATGAGCTCCAGAAAAATCGTTCGGATTTTTTTTTTTTAGGTTTTGCAGTGAATCATAGTCTAGCTTCCATAGAACATAAAGCATCAGTGTCCATGAATCTTATTATAATGTTATTGAGCCTGTTAAAACAAACAAACAAACCTGATTCTACCCTGATGCTAGAAGTCTGAGTGTAAACTACTGGAGAAGATTCTCTCTTGCATACCTAAAATCAGTTAACAAAATATACTGCTACTGGGAGTCATGGTCTTATGCAAAGCAATTCCCCATGTAGCAATTACAGTATGATTATAATCAAACCACTTTCTGTGTCAAGCAAAAGGTCAAATAGCATCAGTAACTGATGAGCAACAATACAGTTTTTAACCAACAAAAAAGTATTGATGGTAATAGTGATTTGTGGAGAAGTCTCTTCCCTTCTCCTCCTTGTTAACAGAAGAGTTACTTTAGGAACATGACATCCTTCAGCAGAAACCACCAGTGGACTTACTTAGAAGATTTTTACTAGTATAAAACCTTTCAAGAATGTATTTCCAATTAAGTTAGAGATTAAGAAATTGGAAAATTTGAAAAAAAAAAAAAAAGAGAAGTATCTATGTGGATAAACTTACCTGAAAATTTATCTTATTGCTGAGATCTTCAAAAGTTTACTCTGCCTGCTGTGGGCTTGCCTACCTGCGAAAAAAGATAGCTGAATATGATAATCATACACTTCTCTGTGCGTGTTTGTACCTATTTCAGAGTGCAGCCAGTACACAAACCTTCATTATCTGCTTCCCAGGGGGAAGATTTGCGCCTACTTTTCAGTGTGATGTTTTCTTCCTGTTAAAACTATTCCTCTTAGTATGAACAGCTAAATAGTATTTGGAGCAGAGATTCTGCCTGACCTTCTCTCACCTGAGGGGAGGGCTTTAACCAATAAAAAATGCCACAGTTTTATTCATCTTTAGTATTTCCTCTGAACAGTATTTGTACATGGTAAGTTACTATACAGCCTCATCTGAAACATCACTCTGTGTAGTTGGATTTAATGAGGACTGCACACTGATGAAGAATCAACAGCCCTAGAAATACTATGGTCTCTATATCCTTTGTATTCCAGAACAATTTTTTATTGAATCGGACATTTTTTAATGGGAAAGTGGCTATTTTAGTGAGACTTACACCAGAAACTTAGTGGGCTGTCACAGAGCCCAGAAAAGCCAAAGCTTGTGTGTTAATAGTAACTTTGTTCCCATTTGGTGCAGAGAATAATATTTTTTTTTCTTTTACATTTGGAAATACCTATTTTTAGCTATGTATTTTGAAACTATGCTTACCCTATCAGTAGAGAAAATAATTAAAATTGATTCAGAAATTATTTTCCTATTATTGCTACTGTATTAAGACATAGAGTATCAAAATATTTCCAACATATGTTATTTAAAATACATCTGAAAGAATAAGAATTCTCTCCCTAGTTGATTATTTTAAAAACAACGTAGTATACATTAAGAAAAGGTGAGTTAAAAGTAAATGGCCTGAAATTTGGCAAAATGTCATTGGTTGGAAATGAAGTGGATGGACTGTTCTGTCTACAAATCAGTGCCAAGGAGGATAACTTTGCTTCTAGCTAATTGTCCAACTAATTATCGGCTTAAGACAGCAAAGTACATTGTACGTAAGTTATTATTTATTCTTGAAAACTGAATCTTTTGCTACACAATCTCCTTTTTTCAGTCATCAGAAGATTTTAAATATTCCAGAAAATATTTCATTTCTGCTAGCACAGAAAGGCTAGCACATTGTATTTAAAGGACATTAAAATGTTTTCCAGTTATTAGAAATTACTTTGAACATCATGTGATTCCATGTAGAATTTTGTACATTTTTTTAAAGGAAGGATGAGGATGAAGGATGGAGACTTTCTGTTTCTGAAGGTAAGTATTTTTTAATGCAGTAATGTCATAATTATGGCAATGTGATCTTCAGTATGAAATTTAGGACAATAATGTATTCATAAAATAGCAAATTACAGCTCAGAAATGAAGAGACATTCTCTGGTCATAAATATATCACCTTAAAATAAATTGTGACAAAGTGGAAATAAATCAAAAGAGGTTTCTTTCATTGGTATATAACAGATCTTAGACAGAAAGCCAACCATATCCTGGGCTGCATCAAAAGAATCGTGACCAGCAGGTCGAGGGAGGTAAGACTCCACCTGGAATACTGTGTCCAGATCTGGAGCCCCCAGGATAAGAAGGATGTGGACCTGTTGGAGAGAGTCCCAAGGATGGCCACAAAGATGATCAGAGGGCTGGAGCACCTCTCACATGAGGACAGGCTAAGAGACTTGGGGCTGTTCAACCTGGAGAAGAGGAGGCTTCCAGTACCTAAAGGCGGTCTAGAGGAAAGAAGGGGAGAAACTCTTCAGCAGGGCCTGTTGAGATAGGACAAGGGATAATGGTTTTAAAACAGGTAGAGGCAGAATCAGATTAGACATCAAGAATTTTTTTTTTTTCAGTGAAGCTGGTAGAACACTGGAACAGGTTGCCCAGAGAGGTGGTAGATGCCCCATCCCTGGACACATTCAAGGCCAGGTCGGATGGGGCTCTGAGCAACCTGGTCCAGTTGGAGATGTCCCTGCTCCTTGCAGGGAGGTTGGACTAGATGACCTTTGAAGGTCCCTTCCAACCCTAACAATTCTATGATACTATCTGACTTATTATCTTGATTTAAGGAAACAAAATTACTTTCATCAAATTCAGCCACAGTCTTTGACAAAAAAAAAATCAAGTATTCCAGATATTTTCAATCTTCAGTCTAGACCAAAGGCTGAATATGGATTGGTTTTAGGTATTATAAACTGACACTTTTATTAAAATGTTGGTGCATACTTGAAGAATTTTATATTAGTGGTATAATACTGATTAAATCAGTCTTAAATGTCTTAAAGCATCTGGAACATATTATGTCCAATACTACCTCAAATGCAGTATCAGAATATTTTCTTAGTTTAAACAGTGGTAGACAGTTGTCTAAATATTGATTCTGCTAAAGCAAAGCTTCAGATGAAGATTATTTTCTTTTATATTGTACATGTGTTTACTTTTTAAAAACTAGAGATAGTAAAGCTAATCATAAATACTGCACTTCATGATAATTGAATTCAACATTTGAAGGACAATCTATACTTCATAGAAAACTGAATTATATGCTAAGCAGTTATCTAAACTGTGATTCAGAAAGAACACATTGCAAATTCTCTTCTTGCTGTTTTTCCTTTTTCCAGCATAAAAAAAATAGTGGTCATCTACTTTTCAAAGAAATACTACTGCTCTTAGACTTGAGAGAGACAAAAATGGCATTGCTGTCAAAAGAGAAGACTTCTGGGAATGCACAGAAAAAAATCTCAGAAATCAAACTAAAACCTGTGGAGATAAAAGGTATGGAAAGGCACATCTAGGGTTTGGTGGCAGGTGGATGAGGTTTCAGGATTATAAATTTGAGCAAAAGCACAAAAATTAAACATAAATTCCATATTAAGCACCTAATATCTGTGATATAACTACTGCTTTTAATTATACTGAACCATACAAGACAAAATTGGTTTTAATTTAATTTTTGCACATGTGCCCACATGACTGAAATAGAGGTAACTATAGCTCAGTTCAAATGCATTATACATCCAAATGAGCAAAACTAGTAACGTTGCTCCAGCCTGGCAACATGAATCTTTATTTGCTCCATAAAAGGACTCTCTTACATTACAGATTAAAAAAGAATTAAAAAGAAAAAAGCAACCCTTTATTTCCACAACAGCACACTGAATGATGTGTGCATTAATTCAATTAAAGTTAACTAGGTTCATGGTATCCTGGGGTAAGGTCACAAAGAATTTACATGAAATTAAATGTTGTCTTAACAATCATATCACATCAAACACACTAAGGAAAATCATAAAAAAAAAAATTATTCTGAAGCAACTTCAAAATCTCTCAGGATTACAGAAATTCAGAGGAAGTTTCTCAAGTAGGTTTTACAGAAATTCAGAGGAAGTTCCTCTAACCAGTTTAACAGAAATCAGAAGTTTGGATGCACAGTATAAGCCTTATTATAATGTCAATTGCCCAAATTCTCCCCTAATTTAATATAATGAAGTGCAATTCTTGTTTACCTCAGTCTGAGCAAGATCAGAGTCAAATTCTCTACCAAGTTCAGGAGGTCCCTGATTGTCTCAAGTAAAGGAAAGTTCAGAGGGAAATGGGGAGAAAAATATGTAGATACAGAAAACACTTTAATGTGTTCTTCCATTTTCTGATCCAGAGCTTTCTGAACACCCTGCTCCCTCCATCTTTTCCCACTCTAGTCTTCCCAAGTTGAAAGAAAAAAAATAATTAGCTGAATAAAAAAAGCAGCAAAGAAAGGAGAGAGAAAGAAGGAGACAAATTAGAAAACCAGCTTCTTCAGCATCCTGCAGGTAGGAAATACTATCTTTCCTCTACTGGACCTTTCCTAGATCAAGACAATAAACTAATTAATCTCACATCACTAAGCAAGAGCATTAAGGAAGTGACTTGGAGCTTGGCTATAATAGTTGAGTCGCTGATTCCACTCATCCAGATTTCTCCCATTTGAAGGGCTCTCTCCCGTCTCCTTAATCTCACCAAAATGAAATTCTGACTTATTAGTAGAGACTGATGGGAGTAGGGTTTGACAGGGGTGGGATGGCTTTTACCAAGCTGGTAGCATCATTAACCTAGCACCTCTGCTGTTTTTTGCCACCAGGATCAGCCAAAAGGTGGAAGAGAGAGAGGAAGAAAGGGATGGCTCAGAGAATTATATCAATGGGGAGAGAGGAAAGTCTGAGAAGTCCTGAAAAAACAAACTCTTCAAAACAAATTATTTTGCCTGCTTTGAATGCTTCGTGTTCTTTAAAAAAATGAAGCTTATCATTCAGTGTACCAACTAAAATGTTAGTGCTGCACAGCACTGTAAGAGCACATCAGGTGATTAGGAAAGGTATAGCTGACAGCTGTTGAGAAGTGTTCATTAAAAGGGAGGCAGAAGAGCACAACCCAAAGGTATTCTACAGGGATCGATACTGTGTTTGAAGTACATTCAGCACTTCACTGAATTAACTGAACAATTATTACATATAAACTGTGCACGTAAAACAAAGGATGGTAGCACAGTAAGTAGTAGTAGGGATAGTGCAAAAGACAGGGCAATATTCATATTGTGATAAACAGGGTTTAATGACACTGCAGTTTTCAGCTGCGGATAAAACTACACATATGCAGTATCAGATGCTGAATACATATTGAAAAAATATCAAAAGCATATGCTTTTAAATTGTTTTTAAAGGCTTTTGAAAGAAGAAATATAACTGGAATTACTGAGTAACAACAGGAAAGTGATTTTCACTTCTCCTTATGGCATGATAAGACCAACACAAGCATAATGAATAGCAATGGGGGTTCATGCAACACAAAAACGTAACTGAGAAACCACAAACGGTGCAGAAAAGTATTCAAAGGCTAGAGAAAATGTCTTTCTGTGGGAGATATAAAAAATTCTATCACTATAGTTTATGCAAAAGAAAGCTAATGACAGTGGCTTCACATTGTCCTGAAGAGAAAATTTCCGTTATTAAGGCACTTGGTGAGCTATGAGAGAAAAGCAAGACAAAAAACAATGTCTGGAAGCTAAAACCAGACAAATCCAACATGAATACACACAGAATTTTAATACTGATTAATGAGTGGGAAAAAAAAAATATCAGAGGAAGTGATAGATTTTCTTTCTCTCTTGATTTCTTCCCATGAAGACTGGCTTCCTAGAAGTTAAACTGTAGCTAAATCAGTCAATGGGGACAGGAAAGGGATAGCTGGAGATCTGCTGCATAACCATTTACTGATCCTTCTAGACTCAGACATTCTCTGAATGCATCTCAAATTTGAGAGATTAGCAGAGGACTCTTAGAGGGCATTAACTAATCCTTGTATCACTGATCTTTGGAGGAAGGTGATGGGGGGGGAGTAATTTGTCACAACAATGAACAAGGAACCTTTCTTGGTGAACTTCTGCTGCCCATTTGTATTTCAAATGGCAGTGAGCAGTAATGCTCTTGTGCTTGACAAGAAGATAAGATCCACTCTGAAAATAATGACAGTTTGGGGAAAGTTAATCTACTTAGGTAGGTGAGCACTGCTTTAGATGCAGAGGTCACTACATGACTTGACAGTGGAGGGAGAAGACCATTTCTTACTGACCTGTACTTTGTATTGCTGAAATAGAAGCAAAAGTTGTCTCTACATATCTTTGTTCTAGAGTTAGCCCAGACTGGAATGTCCTTTCATTTGTACAGATATGGAGTATGTGAATTATAGAAAGTATGTATTCTTTTGAGTAATGTGCCTATCCAAAATGACCCATTTCCAGGTTCTTGTCCTTCAGAAAATCTAGCACACAGGCAGCTAGAGGATAATTAGGGGCAACAGTTGCTTTAATTATGACAGCCTTTGCTTTTATCTGTCTTAGAAAAGCACCTCTAATATACTGTCAGGTGTTTGTTAAGAAGTGTCTCTCAATGTCAATTGTCCACAGGTATTTGTTGTTACAACCTTTAATCACATAGCTGGAGCTTTTTCATACAGAAGGTAGCTAATGAAGTTTTATCTGTCTCATTCTATATATGGTTTATTGAAGTGATAACCCTCATACAGCTTGGGCACACTTGGAATATAAGATGTTCTGGGCCTATTTCTCAGGATAAGCTTCCTTCAAGAAGAAGAGATACGTGAATAGCGCTTTTACCACCATTTTTCTTTGTATTATCTGTAAACATAGCTGCAGCCATTTATACTGTCAGAAAGAGCAGAATACATAAAGGTTTCAAAAGTATTTTGTTTTCTAATCAGGCAACTGATTATGCACTATAGAACTGTATGGGTAAACTTTTTCAAAGGTAGAAAAAGGAAACAGCCATTGCAGAATTAGTGATAGAAGGCACCTGCCCTTATAATGGACTTTATGGGTCTGAAATGTTGATTTTTAACAACGTCCTTAATCCAAAATGGTAAAAATGAAGCATTTTAACAGCTGCTGCATATTTTATAACTCATTTAATTCACTATGCAGTTTGAGACATGAATGACATTTTAACTGACAAAGTTCACAATAAATTCAGCTGCTGGCAGTGTAATTATCCCTAGTCATTTATTCATCTGTATGTTTCCAAGCAGCAAGATTTCTGTGTTTTTGCAGATGTGATAGTTAACTGTGTCTCTTTCTTACAGCCTGATACCTGTGTCTCTTTTTGTCTGTTTATTTGTTTTATTTTAGATTAAATAATGATTGAACTTGGTATAGTAGGAAGAGTACATTCTTCCTAGAATAAGAAATACAGTAATGTAGAGGGGAAAATGCAGCAACTACTTTTTACAAATAATTTACGGATATCCAAGGAGTAAAGGAGTGTCACAGATGGAGCAATGCATTTCACTCATCAGAAAGAAACAACAATATACTTTATTGATATAAAACAGCAATTTAACAAAGTTTGATTGTAAATGGTAAATGCGACAGTGGTTTAACAAGATTCAATGGCAAGGAACACTAGATTATTTATGGCATACAGGACAGGATCAGATAAAACTGTCAGGGACACCCTCTCATTGAGTCATGAGATTCAGAAAGGACTCTCTTGTTTTCTAAACTCCTTCTCAAAGAGGAGTCTAGCTGCAGCTGGACTCAATCCTAATCCTGGGCTTGGCCAACAGTTTATGTCCAAAGGATTATATGTGCATAATCAATCCATTATATCACTTAGCTAAGATTTCAATGTTTCAACACTCTTATTCCAAATTCACTTACCAAGTATCTGACATGATAAGGATTCCCTGAACCTTGAGGAGTAACCTTGAGAGTCATCTCTACTCCAAGGGAGATCCTGGCGTGCAGCCCTCTGCCATGTAGGAGAGCTCAGAGGGCTCTTGGGCTGCTCACTATTTGTGGAGTAAGATAATTTCCTCATAGTCATATTTGTACATCAACTGTAGATGCTAGTTTCTTCCAAATTTGGCTTGAATCAAACCTTAACCAACACTGGGGTTAGCAGGACACATCACCATCCCTTGGCTATTGTGTCGTTATCTGTCTCCCCCAAATCCACTTTGAGTCAGATGCAGCTGTCACGACCAGACACATCTATCACTGGTGGTTACAACTTGAGCAGGGTTATGCAAAAAAGCAGTCAGTTTGGGGAGGTGGAGAAGAAGCACACCATCACATGGAGAAAGTTGAGTATTGTCTGTCAGAATTTCTAAAAAGAACAACATGGAATCTCTGGCATAATCAGTGAAAAATAGGTCAATGTGAATTTCAACAGATAGTTTTAAATATAAGTTTGCATTTTTGGATTAAAATAAAGCATAGACTTGTAAGTGCTTGTCTGCATGGAATAGTTAGCGCAGCATAACTACACTGCAGTGATTTCTTCACACTAACTCCATGCCTGGAAAATCTCACTCTGTGCTGAGGGATCCTATCTGTGACCCCTCCTAGATAAAGTTACCTACTTTCTGTAAGCGTAGGGGAGCCTTGGAAATTAACCTTGCTAGACTAAACCTCTGTGAATTTAATCTACAGGTGTTTGTGTGCTGTAATTTAGTAGCTGCCCAGGAAGAAAGTGGTGCTATAAATTATTTCCCTCATTTACTGTGGATTAACTAGTCTGTGAAGACAAACCATAAGTTACCTGAGTACCTTTGAAATTTATACTCACATTTTTAGCTTCACAGAACAACCACTTTCTTGTCATACACAGACATAACAATCAAAGTCTTGACCTTGACCAGGATCTACGAAGCAGCAGTTACTCAAAATCAATCTTTAGAAATACCCAAAGACAGAAAATCTGGTTTTGGAGCAGTTTACTTTCTAAGAAACCCCTGTGGGTTCCTGGTTGATTTCTAGTGCTAGCTACAGAGGCAGTAATGACAAAAAAGACACCTAATAGTTCATAGTATATATTTATAACACTAGACAATACTGTACTTTGTAAGACATTTTTACTGGTCAAATAAATTTAATTTGAATTAAGACAGCAGGGATCATGAGTTTAAATACATGTTGCTTCTGTTCTGATGCATATAAGCAAAGGGGACTTTCTGGGAATAGGGAAAATAGACATCTAATACACACTTTAAAGAGCTGATGTTCATTTCTGGGACATCCTTCAACCACAAAAATTAAAAGGACCAATATTGTTTTCTATTTTCGTTTGTGCCTTTCCCTGATATAGGTAAATAGCAGTACTGCCAGCTGAACATGTAATCTTTTTTTTTTTTTCTCCAGAAGTGTACAGAAAGTTTGGCAAATTCTACCAGAACTTTTCAAACATGTTGTGTAATGAGTTTTACATCTTAGCCTAGAGATCTACACATCTTATTTGAATTACTACTTATTTTTAGCAATTTTTACTAGCAAGAAATTATATGTGCAATCAGATGGGTTAGCAAAATCAATAAACTCCAGTATTTCATTTTTAACACTGTTTTAACACTGCTTTCCAGACTAAGGAAACAGTGAATGTAATCCTAATTCATTATATATAAGGCCTCTGGTCTAAATACAGAATTTTCTCTGAGAAGAGGAAGGGTGCTATCTTTGAATTATTATAGCTGTTATTCAGGATAACGCATACATCACAGATTTGTTATGTGATAATTCTAAGTGTACCAGCCTTGTAAAAACTTTACATGAAATCTGATCGTTTGTAAAGGGATGGAGGAGAGTGAAGGCAGAAGAAAATATGATGACCCACCCATCATGGTTATTATGTGGCAGGTGGTTTAATTCTGTCAAACTTAGAGCTCCAGGTCTGATGTTTAGAAAACTTCATAAGCCTAGAGATATCCCCACTGACTTCTGAATTAGCATGTGTAAGATAAAAGCAAATGCAATTCTTAAACTATTACCATAGCAACATTATTAAGATTATGTTAGTTAAGACTGCAGCAATGTTTCTATTAAAAAAACCCAAACAACAGTGCTTCCTCCTTTTTAGTAGTTCATATAAAATGGAAAGTATACAGAAATACTTACTTTGTGTCTGCCTCACAATGAGAGATTATCATGTCAAGTAATGTTCAATCACCACTGAAATGGTATAAAACTTTTGGTGACTGATGCATTGTATTAAAAATTTAACATCCTAAAGTAGCAGATCTAAATATTTTAGTTACAACTGATCCACAAGCAATACTGAAAATTCCAATGAATCCTCTAATTTAGAGTGTAAAGCAAACATACTTTCCACCCATTCCAGCAGCTGCTACGTAAGGATAACTTTATGTACATATACACACTGAACTTGCTAGCAAAATTTTCAGTATTATTTGTTACTTCAGCTCATAATTTAGATACCTCAGTACCTGCTACCTTCACAGCAACAAGACTCACAGCACAGCTTTTCTAACTGCTGTTTGTAGTTACTCAAAGGTAACCAATGTAATCCTATTTCTGTATATGCTATATGTAGCAATGCATAAGTTACATTTTCTCCTTATTCTAGACTATCAGAACTTTTTTTGCAATTTGCCTAGATGTCTCCTACTATTGCTACCTCTTTATTTTCCTGGGAGATTAAATCCTAAAATATAAATGTATATTTTAAATATATAATATTTATAATATATATTTTATATTTAATATATAATATTTTTAAGAGCAAGAGATGAAAAGTATTACTCAGGAGATTGTTGACTGAAAATGAGGCTTACATGGTTTTCTGAATTCTTCATCTTTTCAATATTATGTCAACATTTTAATGGATGAAAAATTAATTTATATTAGAATAACACGCTAAAGAGCAGTTAGCCACTTGGGAGTAGAAATGCACATAAAACTCACAGTGAAAGAGAATCACAGTTCTCCCTGATGCTCTCACTTGCAGAGTGCTTGGATAACTTTCCTTTGCTTTTCCAAATACCTGCGATGGAAACTGCAATGGGAGAAGTAAATTCCCATAAAACTGCTGTGTCAGCTAGAATGGTTGGCACATTCTGCACTCTGCCTTTCTCCTTGCATGTACCTGCTTCATCCTGGAAAGCATTCTGGGCTGCAAGAAGATGGGAAACAAGGCATTACTTGTAATCAGTCAAAAATCCTTGGAAAAAAAAAGAACAGTGAGGTTTTTGCCTTCAGTTAGCTTTTTTTTTTTTTTCTTCTACTGCTCTGTGTCTT